>JAJIBD010004540.1:0-148673 GCA_021461705.1 Cryptotis parvus | reverse complement strand
TATTATTCCAGAATGCCACATAACTTTTACTCATTTATAAATATGGCACAAAAATATATGACGGCTGCATACAGCTTTTACCTGAGAAAAGTCCTACATCTCAGGAGTAGGGTGAATACTTGCATAAAGCAAAATGTTAGTCATTAGTACCAGACTTTGGATTTCTCACTGATAATCTCTCTGAACTATATCTCTATGCCCTTCAGTTATGTTGCTGACTTGTGATTCCCTCAAATTTGCCATTTATATATATATATATATGTATGTATATATATATATATATATATATAAAATCTTAAAACTGTTGTAGAACATCTTGATTCAGTTAATTTTCAGATGAAAAGAGAAATAAGGGAATCTGTTTTCCTTTTTAAAGACTAATAAATGGAAATTATTTTCTGCATTCTATAAAATAAAAGATTCCTTTTCATTCTGCTGGGTTTCATGCAGTTTCAAATTTAGGATCTTAACTGTCATTCTCAGATTGTTAGAATTTTTATCCTTCATGTCTAACAAAAAATGCCAGTGCTACTGTGAACCATTTCCTAATCTCTCGAGCCCCAATTAATCATTCTTTTTATTTGTCTCCTCTCAAGATTACACTTATTACTTTATTACTATGTATTATTAATAATAAATAAGCTGTCCCCACTACAAAGTTCCATGACAACAGTGATTAATTCTGGCATATATTTGTGTATACTCTTAAACAACATGACAAATTGTTAAACTATATTATGAAACTATCATTACAACTAGATTATTAAAAAGTTTCTTATCTACAAACCCTTATTTTATAGATAAGAAAATAACTTGAAATATATATATTACATATAATTTATAACAAAAATAAGTGATCATTTACTTGCTCTCTCTGTGCCCAACCGCTCATGAGGCGCCCGGGAGGCATGGTGGGTTCTAGCCCTGGCCTGCCACCCCAGCAGAGCCTCACAACAAGCCAGACGACCCCCGACTCCATGGGGGCCGCCATTTCCACATCCGGACTTCTTTTTCATCCCAACTCCACCCAGCAGAAGAGTCTATCACAGCCCGGATCATCGACACCCACCCTGCAGCAGTTTTTTTTTTAATCCGGCCCAGGTATGCTGAACCAGAGATTCTCAGACATGGGGCAGAGCTGCTACTTGCTCTCCCTGTGCCCAGCTGCTCATGAGGTGCCCGGGAGGCATGGCGGGTTCTAGCCCTGGCCTGACACCCCAGCAGAGCCTCACATCAAGCCAGACGACCCCCCTACTCCATGGGGCCTGTCATTTTCCACATCCAGACTTTCCTTTCGTCACAAGTCCACCCAGCAGAACAGACTATCACAGCCCGGATCATTGACAGCCACCCTGCAGCAGTTTTTTTTTCAATCCGGCCCAGGTATGCTGAACCAGAGACTCTCAGACATGGGGCAGAGCTGCTACTTGCTCTCCCCTCTCCCTGTGCCCAGCTGCTCATGAGGCGCCCAGGGAGGCATGGTGGGTTCTAGGCCTGGCTTTGCCACCTCAGCAGAGCCTCACAACAAGCCAGACCACCCTCCTCTACTCCATGGGGCCTGCCATTTTCCACATTCGGACTTTCCTCTCGTCACAACTCCACCCAGCAGACCAGACTATCACAGCCAGGCTCGCGCGGCCGCAAGGTTCATCAATAATTGCTTTATTTAGAGGTGACTACAAGAGTATACCACCTGCTCGGCAAGCCTGGCAAGCAGCTCGTGTCGTATTTGATATGCCAAATACCAGTAACATTTATAATAGGTCATTCCCATGACCTGATTCCTCATGATATGAGGCTCTTTATGTTCCTGGAGCAAGCGGATACCTTTGCATTCTAGTTCTACTAGCATCAGACAGGACATATGGAGATATTACTGGTGCCTGCTCTAGCAAATAGATGATCATCGGGAAGATAGTGATATTGATAGTGAAAGTGATCATTGGTGAAAAAAAGATTGAAATCATATTTCTAAAGTTGATGCCCACAGAACTCAGTAATTCTTGAATTTTTATTATGGGTTTGTTGAATTAGCCAAGATGAAAGACTGACTTTGGATTATTGCAATACAGCCTCTGCATCTGGTCTGGAGTTGCCTCCTGCAGGTCACTTTGTAAATAGGAGGAGGACAGTTTGAATGTGGCAGTTTATCTGACTATGTATTCTATACTGATTGGCATAAATATTCTCTCATGCTGCCACAATCATCATGGCACTAGCTAGATCTTACCGGTATATTTGCCTGGCCATGTTGAATCTCTAAGTAATTAGACCAGAGAGAAATGCTGTTTGCCTCCAAGGCAAGCAAGCCAGCAAGGCTCTCTGGTAATTCAAAGCTAAAATACAGAACTACCATGAAGTAAAGAGGGAGACTCTTGTGAAGGTGGAGAAATATTTAACTGGCTATAGTATATACTTTGGTACAGATGCATGCCTTTGTGTTCTGTGATACAGCTCACCTCAGAAACTCCTTCTATCTACCCTGTAGAGGCATTTCCAAGGTAAATCTTGTTTGTCAACATTAACATCTCAAAGGGCCTAGGTGAGATCCTGGGAGAAATTACATGAGGGCATTTGACCCTGATGGCTTTCCATTCCAGTGGGAGGTCTTGGTTGCAGAGATATAAAACTAGGCTGCTTCCTCTCTGGGCTCTCTCTTTCCCTCCTTTCTGCTGGCACTGCTTCACAGTCTCGTCTCTGCAGGGCCTTAACACTTGGTGACAACCGTCTGGCCTACAAGTGGTCATGGCCCAGTCGGGAAACCTAAGTTCAGAGTTTTTCCTATTGCTGATTTGTATGCCTGAACCTGTGTTAAGTAAAGCATTTTGAAACTTCGCCGGGTTTGTGTCTTTCTCTGTCCTCTGTTCACAAATGCCCTGGGAATAGAAGGGGATCCCCGATTTTGTGCAGGAGCGTCTCAGCATTTCCCCACATTGGATCACAAAATTTCGTTTAGATTAGTGTGAGAGGAATCAAGCCATAGTTGTATTGATTATTAACAAGACGTTGATAGTCTATAATCTTTCTTCTTTAGGAGTTTAAGAAATCTGTACTGTAAACACTTCAAAGAGAGTAAGTTTATTAAACAATTCTCTGTACAAAAAGAGGAAAGGTCAAGTTAATTTGGAAAAAAATACATAAGTAATTTTTTCCATGGGATCACAGGTATCAAGTTTCCATCAAGGAACATAAATATGATGATTATTCTTACAGTGAAATTGGAGACCTTATGCCTACTACATATTAATAATTGTGATAATTCAAGTATTGGAATTTTGCTAGAAAACCTTTGTCTACTAATAAAATAAGGATGCTATAAAAATACACTTTAGACAATAAAGTCATGCTTATACCACATACAGTCTATAAAAATGCCCCCCATTGTTGTTTTGCTTCATTTTATTATATTATGTAAGCTTACATTATGTAAGATTCAGGTGTGTATCACTAAAAACGACATACATATTACAATAATTTCAAAAAATAAAATTATCTACTTAACACAAAGAAGAGAGTAAGGGGACGTTAAAAAATACAAAGTATAGTACACACCAAAATAATGATCAGGGGAGTGGAAAATAAATGACATGAATAATAGGCATGCAATTAAAAGAAACTAAATTCATATTTGTCTACTTGAAACAAACAAAATGAACAACATTTACAAATCTTACATTTACTGCCAAGGAGTAAAAACGAATAAGTGAATCTACTCACCAAATTGTGAATCAAAGAAAGGTATTCACCACCAAACATAAATCCAAGAGTAAATTATTGGCATTTGTCCCCAGAGCCCCCAATTTTATTCTGAGAAGAGAGTATACTTAAGGCAACATAATTTATAATAGCCAAAATCTGGAAACACTCCTGTGGCAAAGAACAGATGACAGCATAAAGAAATTAAGGTCCATATAAGCAATGGAACATGGAACACTATTCATTTGTAAGAAAAGATGAGGTCTTGAAATTAACTTCTACAAATTGATGAGTATAATGCTGAGTAAAGTTAGACAGATGATCTAGAGGGACAGATCCAAAATGTTCTCTTGCATATGTAAGACATTAAAAAAAAAACATACTGAGAAAATGGCAATGACCAAAGGCAAAAAGAACCTAAGAACTAGTTTTTTTTTTAAGATTTATGTTCATCTTGTGAGGTGAAAGTCCATTTTAATATTGGAATGAGTTTGCTTTAAAGAATAGGCAATACAAATTATGTATATCTATATGAAAAGTATATATTTTTAATTTAATTTTATTTTTTTTGATTTTTTGGGGTCACACCCGGCAATATTCAGGGGTTTCTCCGGGCTCTGCACTCAGGAATTACTCCTGGTGGTGCTCGGGGGACCATATGGGATGCCGGAGATTGAACCCGGGCCAGCATGGGCTGGCGGCAGGTAAGTCAAACGCCCTACCCACTGGGCTATTGCTCCGGCCCCGGTCGAGAATTTTCCTTTTTTTTTTTTTTCTTTTTTGAAAAAGTATATTTTTAAGCACTAGTCATGCCTTCATTTCTCACATACTATTTCTACTACAAGATCCAGTTCTAAGACTTTGGTGTCCAATCGTGTTTCTATCTTAATATCGCTGAAGGAATTATATCATCTAAACACAGTAAAAATAAAACGTTAAGCCTGGACCTAATATTACATTTATTCTCATGATATAAATATATATAATGTTCACAAAGTATCTTATAAATTACATAATCATTCAAAACTGCACAGATTTAAACATAAGGATTGAGAACTGACTCTAGTCTTGGGTACAACTACTAGTTCATTTTAATTTTTCCATCTTGATACCTGTGAATTGAAACTATGTGAAATGTATTTTTGTACTTAACTATAATAGTTATTGCAAGGTGCTTAATATGGTAGTTTTAGACAAAAGCAAGAACCTTATTATTCATGTAAATATAAATGATTGGTGTTATCTATTCTTTAAAGCACACTCATTTCAATATTGAAATGTATTTTCACCACAGAATTTGAGCAATTTTCTCTAGTAACTGAGTTGTAGATGGGAATAAAGCAGACTACCTTCCCAAAACATCATCCATATTTAAATATTTTAAGATATTTAATAATTCAGGTATTTTAACACTTCAACCCAAGGAAGCTCTTAAGAGAAAATTATTCCAAATTAGTGAAGTTGGTCTGAGAGATGCCCATGACCAATGAGCAAGGAGTAAATCATGATCATAATGAGAGTCAGCTGACTCCCCCAGTTATAGCCTGTATAAAGAAACACAGGCTACTGATACTTAGCACACTTTTGGAAATCATCTCTTCATTTGAGGAGGATGCAAAGTCTGTACAACAATCCATAGCTGACACTAAGATAGAACAGAAGTCTTAAAATCCCATGGTCCTCTTGGAAAACGTTGAAAGTCACAAGCCCTTTGGGGTTTGGCAGAGTCACTGACAGTGCTGTGCCCAACTGATAGTTGGAGTCATATTGCATAATATTAAGAACACCACTCCAGAGACTCAAACATGCCTGCAACTGGCATCACATATCTAAATCAGTAGAAAATCACACTTACAGCACCCTTAGGATCTCTGTAAGTGCTGTTTTCAACTGAAAAAAAATGCTGTATTTAAGATTTACCATACCATTAACACATATCTCCATATAATTCCAAGATATGAATATATATGAATATATCTCACAACACTCTCTCTCATTAATTCAATTTTATTCACCTTTCTTTCTCTTTAACTCTTATAGCATCAGTTCATCTACTGCCAAGCTAGGTGAAAAAACAAAGTTAACTCACAGATGATCTGCAGACAGATATTAGTGCTTTCCAAGGGAGACTTTGAGGAAGCCACTGAGAAATAAGATTGGAGAGGGGTTACTGTACATGTGCTTCACCCTGATTTAACCCCTGGACTTCATAGTTCCTGAGCACCACCAAGAATATCCCCAAATGCCGTGAGGTCAGGTATAGCTCTACTGGTCTGCAGCATTAAAAGGACAGACTAGCACCGTATCTTCCTTCTCTAGTATTCAACTATTCAACTGAAGGGCAAAGTACCACCATAAGCCTGCTTGGGAATCCCCCCTGAATAGAAAGAAATATGGTTACAATAAAATACTGACAAGGAAATCTGAAATGTTCTTGTGTACTGAGGAAAATAAATCAAAGGCAAGCAAAAGAGAAGGGTGATAATTGTGTAATATTGACTGGATTAAGGGTAGAGTTTTGAGATTGTTTTCCATATTATTGATGCGAAACTAATCACTTGATCACTTGATCAAGTGATCACTTGAATCCCGTTATTCATCAATTTGTTCTAGCGGGCGCCAGTAACATTTCCATTGGACACTACCAATGTAGCCCAATGGCATCTGGTTGATTCAGGAACATGAAGAGCCTCGGAACCATTCCTTCAGGGTCTTGACAAGGAAGTCTGACCATCTTGTAGGTGGGTGGCCACATGATCTTTTGACATCCCGTGGGATCCAGTCGGGGTAATGGCTCTAGTCCAGCGGTGGTCTCAAAATTGCATTATACGTCCAGCCCATCTGATTTTCGATGCCCTGGCAAAGGAAACAGCGTCCCTGATTCTAGAATAGCGACGGAGGTTGGAACTACAGATTCCTTTTCTCACTTGAGTGAGGCGTGATATTCCAAGCATAGCTCTTTGGATTCCTCTCTGGGAGACCCAAAAAACATTCTCACCCTGCTTTCGTAGGGCCCAGGTCTCTGAGGCATATGTTAATGCAGGGAGAATGGTGGAGTTGAAGAGATGTGCCCCGAGCCAGAGGTTCTTTGTCCTTTTAGCTATTTCTTTGATGCCTTTGAAAGCATTCCATGCCACTCCCTTCCTCCTGCGCAGCTCAGGTTTTAGGTCATTCATCATGTTGACTTCTCGACTTAGGTACACATAATTGCTGCATTCAGAGATGTCTGTTCCATTGAGAGTGAATTGGGCCTCTGGAACTAGTTCATTTTTCATAAACATAGTTTTCTTTAGATTCAGCTGTAGACCTATCTTTCCACATTCTCGGTCAAAGTCAGCCAGCATTTGTGCCGCTTGGCTAATGTTTGGTGCTATTAGAACGATGTAATCGGCAAAGCGGAGGTGGTATGGTTGCCAACCATCTATCTTCACTCCCATTCCTTCCCATTCTAATTGTCACATGATGTTCTCAAGGGTGGCACTGAAGAGTTTTGGTGAAATGGTATCACCCTGTCGAACCCCTCTTTGACATCAATGATCACTTCCTTGTAGAATGGTGAGATCCTGGTGGTAAATCTGTCATACAGCTCACAAAGGATCTTGATGTATTGGGTTTGAATACCCTGTTTGGCTAGGGCTTCGATGACTGCTTCAACTTTCTGGAACTGTGAGTTGCCATGAATGGTCTTGGTGGACATGATGAACTCAGATAGTCTCTGACCCTGTTTGTTCCATTCTAGCCCATGGGTCCCGATGTGGAATTCTTCAGCCGATCTTCTCGGTTCTATCTTGGCATTAAAATCACCGACTATAATATTGTAGAAGGTGCGATCTTTTTTTATAGAACTCCTCCAGTTCCATGTAGAATTTCTCAATTTCATCTTCTTTGTATGTGGATGTTGGTGCATAGACAATGAAGGTAGACATTGCTGGCAGTATGCCACATCTCTTCAAGTGTAATCATCCTATCAGGTTTGTTAAGCATTCAAATGAATCAATGTTGAGGGCCATGTTCCAAGGAAAAATTCTTCTCCGGTGTCAAATACAGCATGATGTGACTGATGCCTCCTCGTCTCAGTCATACCAATGATGTAGTACTTGATCTTTTGCACTTGCACCCTCAGATAAGCTAATATTTTGACTGAAATAAAGCAAGACTATGCGTTAAGCAGTGGTATTTGTCTCCTTATTATTTTCCTCTTGTTTAACATTGAGTTCATTATTCAGATAAAAAAGGTTGAGAAAAATCTGAAATAAGTATTTTCATAGGTGCAGTGGTGGTGGGTTTGGGGTTGACTACTAGAATCCCAATACTTTCTAGAAACGCAAAGGGTGAATGCAAGAACACAAATCAGTCAGATTCTCACATAACGACCCAGAAAAAAAGTCATAACTTTATCAATACCATTTCCATATATGGGCTGTAATGGTCAATTTAAATAGTGCAGGCTAAGGAAGCAGACATGGGGATGGGAGGTGTTGGGTGGGAAATGTGGGTCTGTGGTGGTTGTGAGAGCACACTGGTGGTGGAATTGGTATTGAACAATGAATTTTTCTAACAACTGTATTGTGAAAAATTTTGGACTTTGTAAATAACTTTAAATAAAGTCAAAAAATAACATTTTTGTATGAATCAAAACCTAGACATTTTAACTGATTAATGAGCAGGGAAACCTGAATTTCTAAGACAAACATACTGGACACATTAAGACCCAGGCTATGATTCCTAAACTCATCATCCAATCTGGTTGCTAGAGCTTTAAAGCAGACCTTTCTCATATGAACAATTTAATTGATGAGGGGAAAGTATATAAATAATAGAGGTAAAGGACTACTCCACCCAGCAGACCAGACTATCACAGCCCGGCTCGCGCGGCCACTAGCGGCCACACGGTTCATCAATAAATGCTTTTTTTTAGAGGTGACTACAACAGTATGCCACCTGCACGGCAAGTCTGGCAAGCTTCTCGTGTAGTATTTGATATGTCAAATACCAGTAACATTTATATTAGGTCATTCCCATGACCTAATATAATGGTTTGAGGCTCTCTATGTTCCTGGAGCAAGCAGATGCCTTTGGGTTCTACTAGCATGAGACAGGACATATGTAGATATTACTGGTGCCCGCTCTAGCAAATAGATGATTAACGGGAAGATAGACATAGTGAAAGGACTTCCCTAAATTAGCCTCAGGAAACCCTCTGATATGTCTAATCTGTCCATTTTGATCAGCCTAAGGAGAAATCATTACGAGATAAGATTAGGTGGGAAACAGAAGCACCATGTGTAAGCATGGTTCATGCTTAGCCTGCAACAGCTGATCAACATTTTATTTGATTTTACCAACAAAAGAATAAAATAAGGAACAGAGATAGACCAGGGGATAAGTCTTCGGTCTTGCATATGGCCCACCCGAGTTTGATCCCCTAGCACCGTGTATGGTCTCCTAAATATGGGGCCATGAGTAATCCCTAAGCAGAGACAGAAATAAACACTGTTAGGTGTGGCCTAGAATATACCATAAACACAAACACACACACACACACACACACACACACACACACACACAAAGAAAAGAAAGAAAGGAAAACTATGAAGAGGGATAAAATAATCTTAAAGATTTTTGTTGTAACAACAGAAGCACTTATATAGGGTCATGTGGCTGTTGCCCAGGAGTGACTTTTGTCTATTTTTTGTGAGAAAGATGGGCTCCAGTTAAGTCTTATCTGACAACATAGTTTCCTTATCTTGCCAGAATAGGACATGATACGCCTAAATTAAAATAGGAAAGAAGGATAATTTTGTTGGATTTACAGGTGGATTTCAGGGCTGATTCGTCTGCAAATCAAGGGGTGCTAGTTGGTTTTCAGCTATTATCTGGATACAGAATTTTTGTTGTCACTTTTTTTCAAAATCCATATTTACATTGTTTTTTTATTGTTGATTTAGTCTAATCCTCAGCAATAATCCATCTTATTCTAGTTTTATACTGAAAGTCCAAAGGGTTTATTAGCAATTCCCAAAGGATTTGAAGAGAGGCTCTCTCTACCTCTGAGGCCGTCTGATCTGCTGTTTCTACATCTGTCCAAGTTCCCAGGGTCCCAAGGAGACACCTCTGTCAAATGGAGGGAATCTAAGTGAGTTTCCTCATATTGAAAACTAACTTGGATCTGGGTCCCTGAGCCTTAAGTTTAATAAAAAATGACTAAATAAGGAAATGCTACCCTAAACAGCTACACACACAAATGCAAACACACACACACACACACACACACACACAAATACACACGCAGGGGCATAAGAAAGGCACTTTTAAAACCTATTTTGATTAAAAATCCATAGCATGGCAAAATCATGGCTGTTTCCAGATATTGGAATATGTAATATGTGTGCTTGTGAAAAGAAGCTAAATAGATGCTCACGCTCTTAAAAGCTTCCTTTTTTGCTGTGTCTATGAAATTACCAATCGGTCTTATCCCAACTGGAAGAAGCCTCAATAGACAAAGTAGGATGGAAATAAGAGCTAGAGGAAGATGACTCCAGTAACGGACTTGAGGTTTCATCAGATGTCAAGACAAATAGACTATGCTTCCTGTTTCAAATCCAATAATTTAGGAGCTCCACAACAAATTGATACAATCTCAAATTAATTACATTTACTGGCCATGCCATAGGCACTCAGGTGAGATCTTGAGAATTTTGGTAACACCTTTTTCCCCTCTGGCATTATCTCTAATTTATCATCCCAAGTTATTTTTTACTTTTGACTTTCAGATATGAATTAAATACTGTTATTAAGGTAACTAATCATCATGTTCTTTTCCTCAAAAGATGTTTTGTTTTTGTAGATGGTACCAGGAAAAGACTGAATATTTCCAACTCTCTCTGTATTGAACAAAGAATTGAGCAATAAAATCTAAAGTTTTAAATTTATTTTCTAGGAAGCAATGCAAACCTACATAATTTATTTAGGTGAAACGTTTCTACCCTTTGTATAAAAAATGATTTTTTAAAGATATACTTGTGATAAGTGTCAAACTAAACACATGATTGTTTCTTGGATCTTCACATGAAATAAAACGTGAAGTTCATTGTTGACAAAATAAAAAATATCAGAAAGCTATAAATCTAAAATTGCTTAGAACATAAAAACTACACTTATATTTCAAATTCATGTGTGTTTAAACCTAAGAATTTGACCTCCCTAATATGGCATAACTAAAAGCAAAGCAAGAAATGTGATTATTTATATTTGGAAGTGAATGCTGAAAATTTTTATTCATTTAGATATCAAATATGACACTTATTGCCTGTCGGTTTTAAGATGTATTTTTGGGTTATAGTTGAGGTATTTTATTACTACCAAGCTAAAGAGAATAGACAAAGAAAAACAAGATTATAAACAACTAATTATTTTTTTTATTTAAACTTTCAAAGTTTTAATTATAAGATGTCATTTGGATTTCAGTTGGTGTGTGTGTGTGTGTGGGATCTTGGACAAGAATTGTACCTGCTATAGCTGATATCTTAGAAATACCACTGGGGAAGAGATTTATCTTTTTTACGTGTGAAAGGGGGAAATTGGACGGCTATTGGTATGCTGTTTTGGCTTTCAGGCTGTGAGTCTGATTATAAAATTTACTTGCGGTTGGGATTTTTTTTCAAAATGTGAACCAAGAAAGTCTCATGCTCCCATTTCGTCCATTTCTATTTGTCATTAGCATATGTGAAAAGGGAGCTTCAAGTTTTTTCATAACTGAGCAGTAAGTGAAATGGAATATCCTGTAATGGGGGATAGAGGGTTTTTTAATTAGGTTTTGAAGTTAATAGGTTGTTTTTATGACATTATTTTACAGAAGACAATGAGCATGCTTGATCTGCTTGAAATAAAGAAAAACTGACTGCATTTAGTATTAACCAGCTCCCAAACTAGAATCAGTATTGCATCATTTGTTTTCTACAATCATGAATACATTTATTTATAGATATTCTTTTTGGATTCCCACTTTCTGATAATGGAAGAGACCTAGCTGAGCTTGTAAGTTAAATAAGTCAGAGCATTGGGGGCATGGACACATGTCATGCATTTTGCTTTCACATATGAGGGTATAAGGACTGAAAAATAAGTTGAAAAAAAACTCTTTTTTTGCAAGATAGGATGTAAACAAAACCCTATGAAGCAATTCTGGTAAAGCATCTTGGTGATGGCAATATTCCAATGCAGGTTGCCTTGAATACTTTGAGACATAGACTAATATGTTGGTACTAAAGTTCAATCCTGCAAGTTGTAACTAAGACAGGGTAGTCTAGTGTTCAAGGGTTCAAGGCAAACAGTGTATTCAATCATCAGGCACACACAGTTGATTTTGATATATTATATATGCACACATATATATGTGCATATATACATATTTTATATACATATACATAAGAAAAAATCTCTATATATTTAAAGCAATATATATGATGAGTTTTTTAGGCATGATCACACTATATACTCCTTGAGTATTCCGTATTGGAATACTCTAATTAAAGGGGGTAAGTAATCAAATAATCTCTATTCATAATATAAAATAAAGTATTAGTAATTACAAGTTAAGAGGTGGGGTGGGGGAGCATGGTGAAAGCCTTGGTAGCCTAGCACCCAGGTTTGATCTCTAGTACCTGACACCTCCCACCTTGATACATGATGATTTTACAGGAAGAGTGACAGTGTAGGGTATATGGGAGAAAGAGAAAGACAATGTCTAGAAGCAAGGGAGACTTGCGTTTTCCTTTGGACCACCACCCCTTTCAGCCACATATTACTCAATCATTTATTTGAGAATCAGAAAATGTGAAGAAAAGCAATCGATCTTGAGTGATAGGTCATACCGAGAAGGTTGAGATCTGTCTAAATGAAACAGTATGTGCAACATTCATTTTCACAAGGCCAGTCTTCTCTGTGTGATCCGATGAACTGGCTCCTGTTGTCTGGTTTCCACTTAGCAAGTTTCCTATGATTTAGAGTTTCTCTGAACAGAAGTGGCTCCCTCCCATCTTTCTTAGTCCTAATCTCTTCTGGCCCAACATCTTTGAAACACTAGATAACAGGCTTTACAAATCCATTTAGTCACTCATGCCTCCACATATTGTCATCATATCTTTGTGTTCAATTCCCTAAGAAAAGTTATGGATAAAAAATGTACCTAGAAAAAAAACTAAGGAGAGAATGTGGATAGGTAAAATATGAAAGGGAGAAATCAAACAAAGGTGTGATTTCATGGCAAGATGAGCGACATAATTAAGCAAATCATCAGCTATTATTTCTGGCTGCAAAGTGGCCAGTTGTTGGGGTTGGGTGGGGCGGTTGATACCCAGTGGTGATCAGGACTTACTGCTGCCTCTGTGCTCAGGGATAATTCCTGGTAGTGATCAGGACCTCCCAAAGAGAAATAGAAAGATCTATCTTTGGAATATCACGCCTCACTCAAGTGAGAGAAGGAATCGGAGTTGTGACCTCCATCGATGATCCAGAGTCAGGGACACTGTCTCGTTTGCCAAGGCATTGAAAATCAGATGGACTGGACATGTAATGTGAATTGGAGATGGCCACTGGACTAGAGCCTTTAATGGCTGTATCCCACAGGGCGCCAAAAGATCACGTGACCACCTACCTACAAGACAGTCAGACTTTTTTGTCAAGACCCTGAACGAAAGGTTTGAAGCTCTTCATATTCCTGAAGCAAGCAGATGCCATTGGGCTAAACTGGCATGTGACAGGGTCAAGTGGAAATGTTACTGGCACCCGCTTGAGAAAATCGAGGAATAATAGGATGTCAAGTGATCAAGTGATCAAGTGCTCAGGGCCCCATATGGGGGGGAGGCATCATCCTACCATCCATACTAACTCTACATTGTCATTCTTTAAAGAAGAATGAATTTTGTTTTCACTTTAAAACACAATAGTTTGGTTTTGTATCCTTCCTCAAGTAATTGGTGACAGGGTATCCTGGAATTTGGAGAGAGCCAATGTCTGAGTCTTCCCTTGGTTATTGAGCTTCGTATGGGGAAGTCATCTTCCCCAGGTGCAATTGGTTGACAATAAGGCACAACCGAAGCAGAATTATGAGACAAAGGGTGTATCTCTTTGACCCTCAAACAACGATTTATCTCCAAATTACCAAGAATTTTCTACCCACCTCTCTCTGAGAGCCCGGCAAGCTACTGAGAGTAAACCACCCGCATGGCAGAGCCTGGCAAGCTGTCTGATGCATATTCAATATGCCAAAATCAGTAACAATGTTTATTTCCCCCACCCTGAAAGAGGCCTTAATACAGCAGCACTAAGAAGGACGAACAACTAGAGGTTGATAAAATCTCAGGGCCAAACTATGCTGCCAAAACGAAGAACTAAAATGACTGTACTTTCAATGCATGTACGCTGGCATCAGAAGCATATATCAAGGACCTGATGGCGAAATGCAAAAAGATCAAGTATGACATCATTGGTCTGACCAAGATGAGAAGGCATTAAATGCATCATGCTGTTTTTGACACCGGAGAAGAACTGTTCCTTGGAACATGTGATGAAAGAGGCATTGGTGGTGTCTGTGTCCTCAAACAACATAGGTTTGAATTTTCTGTGCCCATATATATGCATAGTGCATGAATGCTCACTTACTATATACATATACTTGTACACAGATGTATATAGATGTGTGTATATACACACTGTATATATATATTAATACATATATTAATATATACACACATGTACACAGATACAGATGTGTATAGATGTGTATATATATGCGCTGTGTATGTATTAATGCACATTTTCCTGTTCTGTTTTCCACACTTCAATTTAACCAATGTTAGTACTGTCTGAGTCCTCAGATGAAGAAACTGAATATATAAATATTCAAGCATCAGTTAAAAGTGAACTACCAACTGTGTAGAAGTCAGTTTCCTTTATTTCCCCAAACTGCTCAAAGCTAAAATATTTAATTTTTCAAAGGAAAATTATTTTCACATAACTACGAACAAACCTTACCATATTTATGCATTTCAATCCAATTTCATAAAAAGGGAAGCTGAGTTTTAAATTGGTATGTAGTCATCATACCAATAACAGTGTTGAATGGCACTAATGTCCATATGGCATATGTAAGAATCCATATTGTTTCAATATTCTGATCGAATCCTATATTTTCATTCAATAAAAGCAGGAAGCCTAAAATTAAATTGAATGTCAAAAAGAACAGTTGACTCTGAGAGTCACGGATTCTATATGAATACTGAATTTATTTTTCTTCTTTCCTATGTAATAAGTTTTAACACTTGGCAAGTCTATATAGGCTCCGAGAGTCTTTCCCAAATAAGAATGTTGATTAATAATATTCTCTAAATCATTTTTACTAGTCAACTAAACATTTGGATGATATAAAACCTTGATATATACAGATCTTTGTTCAGAGAGCGGCTTTGAGATGACATTCAAAGATGACAGTTACACTGATAAAAGACCACTACCATTACAGTAAATGCTAGTTATAACACCTTTAGAGAATCTCAACTGAGATTTGCTACTTTTAAATGCTTCACTGCAGATTGCCAAACTCTCACTTGTATAACTGGAACCAGACTGATGAATTCAATTGATTTTTTAGGCTCAAGGTTTTCAAAAAATGTTTAGAGTGAATGTCATGCCAGATTCATCATTTCTGGAAACTTCAAATTTTTAAGACAGAAAGTGCCTTTGGATTCTATTTGGTCCATCTGATCCCACAGTTCATTTAGGCAAACTGGGTTTTAGAAATAGGAAATAGCTTTTTCACAGATAGATAACAAATGCAATGTCATGAAGAGTTCTTTCACAGAATATTTTTAAGGCATTGCTATGATGTAATTGTAAGCCCTATCACATTTTATCATGTTTTTTCTTTGTTTTCTGGGCCACACTTGGCAGCAGTCAGGGCTTAGCCTTGACTCTACACTCAGGGATCATTCCTGGTGTTACTCAGGGGACCAGATAAGATTATAAGATGAAGAGGATCAAATTTGGGTCATCACATGCAAGACAAGTACTCTCCTCAACATATATTGTTCCTGCTCCTCCCGGTTTAAAAAACATAAAAAATTAGTTTCATTTTTTTTCTAACCCATTTTTTTCATTATAGCAAGCCTTAAGGAAATTATTTTAGTTTAGATGGTTCAGTAATTTTATTTGTATTATGTATATTAGGCTCTTCCTATTTGAACAGTTGTCTCCCCTACAATTCCTCTAAGTTTACCAATATACTGGAAAAGTAGTATATTTATTAGTTTACTCAAACCAATATATTTGAAAATCAATAGTCTAAGTAAACTAATATATTTGAAACAAAACCTGAACAGCTTCTGTTATGTTTATAACCGTTATTATTATAATTATTTAAATATTAAAAATATGAAAATCTATGCTGTGTCTATACCTCTGCTGTCTAACAGGCACATAAAAATCGCATGAACTAACTTTTGTGTATGGTATTAAAATGGTGTTTTTTGAACTTGATTAACTTGTTTTCTAAGCAGCATTTTTTGAAGAGATTTTCCTTTTAAAATATATAAGATAAATTACACAATATTATACCTAAATTAGTACATTATACTGAAGGAAATATGGACAGAACCCATGACACAGAGTCAAATAAATATCGTCAATGACTCAATAGTACTTGCAAAGAATACAAACCCAAAAATAAACACATAGAGTAACATCAAATTAATGAAGTTCTGCAATACAAAATAAATAACAGATAATCTAAAGTAGACATCATAGAAATACAGGTCAAAATAATAATTGAGCTATCACTTCCACCAGTAAAACTGGAATGTTTCCTAAAGAAACCGCTCATGAGGCGCCCGGGAGGCATGGCGGGTTCTAGCCCTGGCCTGCCACCCCAGCAGAGCCTCACAACAAGCCAGACCAACCTCCCCTACTCCATGGGGCCCGCCATTTTCCACATCCAGACTTTCTTCTTGTCACAACTCCACCCAGAAGACCAGACTATCACAACCCGGATCATCGACAGCCACCCTGCAGCAGTTTTTTTTTTTTTTTTCAATCCGGCCCAGGTATGCTGAACCAGAGACTCTCAGACATGGGGCAGAGCTGCTACTTGCTCTCCCTGTGCCCAGTTGCTCGTGAGGCTACCAGGCAGCATGGCGGGTTCTAGGCCTGGCTTGCCACCCCAGCAGAGCCTCACAACAAAGCCAGACCACCCTCCCCCTACTCCATGGGGCCCGCCATTTTCCACATCCGACTTTCCTCTCATCACAACTCCACCCAGCAGACCAGACTATCACAGCCCAGCTCACGTGGCCGCCCGTGGTTTATCAATGAATGCTTTTTTTGCAGAGGTGACTACAGCAGTATGCCACCCTCATGGCAAGCCTGGCAAGCTGCTCGTGTAGTATTTAATAAGCCAAATACCAGTAACAATTATATTAGGTCATTCCCGTGACATAATATAATGGTTTGAGGCTCTTTATATTCCTGGAGCAAGAGGATGCCTTTAGGTTCTACTAGCATGAGACAGGACATATGGAGATATTACTGGAGCCCGCTCTAGCAAATAGATGATTAACGGGATGATAGTGATAGTGATTCCTAAAGAACAGAAGCTACCAGTGATAGGCACAGATATGGAAAAAGAAACATGACACATATCCACTGTTGGCAGGATTTTTTTTTAATTGAACTACCATGAGATAGAGTTATAAGGCTTTCATGATCAGGTTTCAGTCATACATGTTCCAACATCCGAAGACCTCAGAACACTTGTAAAAGACATTTGTTCTCCTGTGTCCATTGCAGTACTATTCAAAATAGTTAACATATTGAAACACCACAAGGTCCCAATATCAGAAGAATGCATAAAGAAACTATGGTGTACATATAAAACGGAATACTACTCGGTTATAAGAAAATAAAACCTTAGTCATTCATTTTTTAAACTAAATGGTATTGTGCCTGTGTAAAGACAGTCAGAGGGAGAAAGATAAATAAAGAATGAATACTCTCTTATGTGTAATATAAATCCACTTAATATGGGAATAACAAACGGTCCATAGCAACCAAACCTGAATATCTGTCTATAGGACAGAGGTTTTCTATGTTAGGAGGGAGTGAAAGGAGGAGAGGGAACTTAAATCCCTGGTTGAGGGATGCTAAAATAATGGTAGTATGTGTAGTATTGAAACATTGTATATGAAAGTACTTTAATAGTAATATTAACCAAAGTACCTAAATAAAATTTGAAGAAAAAATGCATGTGAATATAAAATGTAAGGGTTAAAGATATTGTTTAAGTTTGTATCTATTGACATCAAGTGAGACAAGAATCAAATTCAGACATTTATTATCATGCTGTTATGGATGAACACAAAGACACAAAGGACAAAGGGTGCTAAAAACAGAACGATTATATAATATATCTTTTTCTCTTGAATTGTTAAGGATACTTTTGGTTGAAAATAGCAACTTGCCTATAAATGTGTAAATTCTTTACTCACCAGATTAGGAATTCAGAGTTAGTGTAAAGAAAATCATTGACATACTGGACAGCTCAAACGGTATCTTTGGGATTTATTCTCCATTGCAATGCCAATTACCTTTGTTTTATTACTTTATAAACTCCATCCAAAAGGAGAATATGTCTCTGTTCCAAGAACTGTTTTTCAGTCACTCTTGGTTTTAAAACTCCATGAAAAAATTGATATCCCTGTTAATGGTGACATAATCTTCAAAGAAAATTCTATAAGTCATGACTCAGGGTTGATTATCTCAGGTAAGGGATTGTTTATTGCATGAGAGGAGGGGAACAGGCAGTCCTACCTATTTCCATGCTTAAGACCATATACTGATTGTGATGGAGTTTTTCATTTTTTGGAAGGTAGCATTTCACTAGGTCTCTCTCTTTTTATATAAAACTCCTGCCTTGTGACTTGAAAATATCTGAAAAGAAGAGGAAAAAAAGGCCAGAATTATCACTCTCTTATTCCTCAAATATGTATGACCTTTTCTTCAAAATATGTAGGCACTAAGATTAGATAAAATATGCCTATTTTGAGAGGTATATTTTTCTCTTATCATTGGAGATAAAGAATCTAAAGATAAAAGGTTGCTCTGCTTCCAAGAAAGGCCTCTCCTAAGCTCCTGGTGTTCAGATAATACAAAAGTGAAAGGGGACACCTACATTTTTATAAGGGTGGGAAACCAGCAATGGGACCTGAACTGTGACCACAGAACCTGGGATAATCCAGTGCTTACCCCTTCCTCCACCACCCCCAGGAGAATTGTTGTAGAAGTATGTCTTCCCTGGCAGTTGCCACTCACAGTTGCCTGTGTCCATTGCAGTGCTATTCAAAGTAGTTAACATATTGAAACACCACAAGTTCCCAATATCAGAAGAATGCATAAAGAAACTATGGTGTACATATAAAATGGAATACTACTCAGTTATAAGAAAATAAAACCTTAGTCATCCATTTTTTAAACTAAATGGTATTGTGCCTGTGTATAGACACAGAGCTGCATTGGACCCACAACTTGACTTCTTATACTGGAGTCTCATGAGGGACAACCTAGATACCCCAACCACATTAGACCAAGAGTCCATTAGCCTATTCAAATCAGCATACCCCCAATACTTATAAAAATAATGGTGAACACAGGTATCAATCCAACTCCAAAAGTAACAGTAAGTTAAGGCCAAAGAGCTCACCTCCTAAAACAGTAGTAGAGACCCTATACAAGTCACATGCAGCACAAAGGAAGAAGGTAATGTCTTTGAAGGAGAAAGAGGAGACCACCGTTTTATGTACTGCCTAGAGTCCTACCTGGTAATGAGAGGGGGATACTGATAGTGCACTGGAAGAATCCACCCCTAGACTACCATGGCATTATGGAGAAACAACACAGATCCCTTCCATGAAGAGTATATGAAAAAACAATACTGAAGCTTGAACAAGGATTGCCAACATACATAATCTCTTGCTGAATGACAGGGTTAGCTAGTTTGGGAGCTTTGCTGTTTTATCCACTCAAAACTTAATCTATTTACATGGTCTTAAGCAACGGTTCATTCTAATAAGATCTCTCTTCTATCTAAATACTGATAGAGGGTATGGTAGTTACAGAAGTCACCTTGACTCTGAATAACTTCTGATTTATTATACATCTACTATGACTTCTATGTTTTCTAGATTGGGAACAGCTCCTCTTTAGACACTGCACCCATCGTGGGACAGTTAGAATTTACCAGGAGATTACCACCCTGGCTACATTGAGACTATCTTTAAGATTATAGGAAGGATCATGCTACTTTGGCCTCATACAAGTGAGTGTGACCCTTTCATTATATGGATAACAAGATACTCAGAACCTCCCTGGTGCAGATAATAAATAAGAAGGACCTTGTGGGTACCATCTAGATGATATGAAGCCCATGAAATTAAGATGTATTTATATTAGTCCTCTCTCTCTCTCTCTCTCTCTCTCCCCAGTGTTTTACTTAAGAAATAATCTCGGAAGGAGGGATTAGTCTTTGGCATAACCCTTAGTTTATACCTATAATAGGTTGTGGCACCACTTTTCTACAAGCTATTTAGGGTTCTTAGTTGACAGGACACTCCCTGTCACAGATAGGATTACTTTGGTATATATATATATATATGGGGTCTGACTTGAGGCCCTCTTCTCCTTTTTCCCTTCTTTTGGGTAGGACTCCTCTCGGGTGAGATCCACTCCTTTGGTGGGAGACTTGGGCACTCTTGTATGGTCTAAGTTCTGACCAGAGCTAGAGTTCTTTGTTGTATCCATTGTAGTGGTAGAGCTTTTGTACTATTAAAAGCCTTTTGGAACTGCACTGGACTTGAGAGTTTTCATCTCTTCCCCTAGGAGGTAAAAGAGAACTTCTGTTCTGATACTGTCGGGGACCCCAGTGGCTCCCCAACAATCTCTGATAAAGAATCCAGAGACAAAATGGTGAGAATGTTTAAAAGCTCAAAGAAATGGTGGAACATATATGAAGCAAAATTCAAGAGGATATGAAAGAAATAGTGGAACCAACAGCCAATAAAATACAGAAGGAAATAAGATCAGAAATAAGAAAGCTATATAAAAGAAGTGTCATTGGTAAATGGAATGAAAAGCTCAATGGGTGCCCTAAACTGTGGAATGACAATGGCCAAAGACAGAATCAGTGAGATTAAAGATTTTCTGCAGAAAGCACTCAAGCAACAACAGAGAATGTAAAAAAAGACCACAAAATAGCCCAACAGCAGGTAGGAGACACTGGCATGAATTCAAAAGGAACAACCTAAGAATCACTAGTGTCCAGGAGGGACATGTAGGCAACCCTAAGAGGTAGGAACAGTTAAAGACATAATAATTGAAAAGTTCCCAGAGCTGGGGGATGGAGAAATCCAGATCCAAGAACCCCAAAATCTACTAGCTAAAAGAGACAATACTGCAAGAGTGAGATCAAAGAAGAACATTTCATACAAAGGAGTGTCCCTTAGATTCACAACAAACATATCAGATGAAACCCTGTTAGCCCTAAGACAATGGTGGAATATAGTGAAAAGATTCAAAAAAAGGTTGGCCTCACTAAAAATACTTTTCCTGCATAGACGCTCATTCAGATTTGAAGAAACAACACACAACTTCATGGATAAACAACATCTCAAGTACTTCATAGACTCAAAAACAACTTTAAAGAAGGACTGAAGAGGATACTATAAGACAAGGGAAAAAAAACCCAAAACATAATTAACAATTCAGAAAGATGACACAAAACTCTAGGACAATAATCTCTCAGTTTCAATGGTCTAAACTCACCAATTAAGACACTAAGTAGAAAAATGGATTAAAAAACTGTATCCAACAGTCTGCTGCCTACAAGAAACATATTTTAACAGTCAAATAAAAAGCAAATTCAAAGTCAAAGGGTGAAAAACAATTATTCAAGAAAACAACTTCTCCAAGAAGGCCAGGGTGGCCACACTAGTTATCACACAACAGAGATTTCAGGCTGAAATGATTAGAAGGGACAGTGAAGGCCATTCATTACTTAATAAGCAAGGTATATGTATGTCCGGGCGCTGCCCGGGGTCCCCAACAGTGCCGGGAAGCGAGTTCCCTTCTACCTCCGAAGCCAGCGAGGAATGGGTGAAAACTCAGGAATCCGATGCAGTTTTAAAAGGCTTTACTTATCACAGGTTCAGGCATACAAATCAGCAAAAAGGAAAAGCCCGGTGCTTAGGATTCCAGGCTAGAACCCCAGCCACGTGTAGGCCAAGATGGCGACCACCACGTGTAAAGGTTTTATAAAAGGAGAAAAAAAAGGCTTCCAAGGGGAATGAGCGCTCACAAGGGAGAGATCCCACAAAGAAGAAGGCCCGGAGAGCGGGAACCGGCTAGTTTATATCCCTGTAACTCAGGCCTTCCTCCCACTGTTATGGAAAGCAGGGAGGGTCCATTGCCCTTAGGTAATCCCTCCCTGCACCTCACCTAGGGCCTTTACTATGCTAATGTTTTGAGCCGGAAATCTGCCTGGGAATGCCTTTGTAGTGTAGAGAAGGGGGTTTCTGAGATGGCATGTCTCTGTACCAAAGACTAATACTAATGCCAGTTAAATATTTCTCCAAGCCTTCACAAGTCTCTTCTACTTCATTGTAGTTTTATATTTTAGTTGCCTTTGAGTATATCAGGGGAGCCATGCTTGTTTGCTTGGAAACAAACAGCATTTCTCTCTGGTCTAATTACTTAGGGGTCCAGCGTGGCCAGGCTAATATACTGGTAAGATCTAGCTAGTCCCACGATGATTGTGGTAGCATGGGAGAATATTTATTCCAGCTAGTACAGCATACATGGTCGGATAAACTGCCACATTTAGACTACTCCCCTTATCTACGGAGTGATTTGGGGGGAGGCACTCCAGAGCAGATGCAGCGGCCCTTAGGAGTCCTGCAACATATGTATATCAGAAAGAAATTCACTTCTAAACATATATTCACCCAATAAGGGGCTGGAAAGAATTAAAACAACTGCCAATTAGTATGAGACTATATTCAAGGCCAGGGAAATCAGGGCACAGAGCGACTCTGTTTCTGGCCAGGTCAGAAAGAGAACAGATCAGTGTGATAGTAATAGTTGAAAATGGTCATTCTGAACCAGAATTGAGTATTGAAAGTAGGTAAAGTGATATATGTGATAACATTTCATTGTCTGTATTGCAAAGCACAATATAAAAAAAATAGAAAAAGACAGAGAGTCAAAAAACAGAGGGAGACAGAGAGGGGGAATAAATTGCCAGCCTTTGAGGCAGGTTCAGTGTGGGGGCAGTGGAGGTGGTGGGAGGGAAACTGGGGACATAAGTGTTGGGAATTGTGCACTGGTAGAGAACCAGCTGTTGGAACACTTACTTAAATCCATTCATGAACAGTTTTGTATTGGTCTATTTCACTGTGATTCAGTTAAAAAAAACTGTTAGAAAAAACGAGTTGTTCTGCTACCAACCAAAAAAAATTCCTCAAGCTAAAATATCCTTATATGATTACTGTATTTTCCTCTTTTATAATTCACTCACAGTCATGAGTGAATTCTGCACAGATCCATAAGATTTAGATCATGTCAGTGAGAAAAATGCCTTGTCATAAGAGATGCTTAGTTGAATAAAAATATGCCAACTGGGACAATACTCATTTGTTCCTAATTGGGCCACACCCAAGGTTGCTCAGGGTCTACTCAGCTGAGTGCTCAGGATATCACTCCTAGTAGAGCTTCGGGGATATTTGTGCACTGCTGGAGATTAGAATCTTGGCCTCCTCTCATGTGCAAAATGTGTGCTCCAGCCCATTGAGTTTTCTTTCAAATACTCAACTGAGTTCCAAGAAAATTAACTATGACTCTAAATATACCTAGATTTAACAAATACTAATATGACTTCTTTAAAAAAAATAAATGCAATTTGACTTTTTTAAAAAAGACTTAAGATGGTCGAAAACTATCCATGGAGATGTATTTAATATTCTTGGATTAAAGTTACTCAGATCTTGATTTGAAAGCAGTGAAGTGAAGGATATAAAATCCTAGACTGATTATTAAAATGAGGTTAAGAATTAGTTCTACCTCTTACAAGTTATCTGAGCATGAACAGTCAATTTTTACTCTATTTCATTAGTAAAATGAGCATAACATTATCTATCTAATGGGGTAGCAATTAGCAAGGTAGTGTATCAGTAAAAGTGAATGTAAAATATTGCATTGTGTGTATATAAATTATTAGTATTTTCACAAACCTCAAAATTCTGAATAAAACTTTTATTTTATCTTTTCTCTCACTGATTGCTTATGACAAAATAGCTGTTTTTTGTGTAAATTTTTAATACATTTTTTTTATCATGTTCCTCTTTCTGGAATTAAGTACAATGGCATCATAATTCTGAGTATATGAGAAAATCAAAGAGAGAAAACATGAGAGAGACAGAGACAGAGATGCAAAGGGTGACAGTAAGATATCTGGATACATGAACTTGCAAATAATTTTCAACATATACTGAAAGACCTTTGAGATGTGATGAAACATGAATTAGACTCACAAATTAACCTAATCAAATGTGTTTGTGCTAAAGGATCATTAGAAGTGTCTAGAGAAGAAAGGGGAAAAATTCACAGCATGCATTTGTTCTCATGTCAGACCTAATAAATCCACCCTTAGATGCTTTCCTTCAGCGTTTGTTGCAAGATCTCCATCGTGATCTTCAGGTACTTTGGCCCCTACTTTTGAATGTATGCAAATAAGACCAATGTGTTGTACCAAACTGGTCAACTCTACACATGGTATATATAAAAATGCCAGTATTTGGAAATGAATTTCCAGGTGGCACACAGCAAACTACCACCATAATAAAACAGAGCTAGAGTTAGAAGACAGGCTTTCTGATTCCCAGTCATGAGAAAAGGATTTAAAACAACAGCTCAAACCTAAAATAAATGTTAGGAACAAAAGAGTATGCAGTGACCTTCAGACATGAGTTCCTATGGGCATCGGAGAAAATCCTGGCCAGATGTTGCTTTAGCCTATTGCAGTTCACAATGATGAGACTAGTGAAGAAAAAAAGGCCATATAAAAGGTGATGTATATATTATACATAATATTATAATATGTATAATGTAATATAAATATATGTATATTATATTATGCATAATATAATATACATACATATTATACATAATATTGCAGGAAGAGAAATAAAAGGGGTTTCAACTTGGTTTAAGGAAGAGTCAGATTTTTTCCATTTTTTTCTAAATTTAAAAGTTAGCAATAAATATTCTTTCAGCTGAAGTGTTTTCTGGGTAATCAGAGACATAATTTATCTACAATATGAGCTTTCTAAGAAGCAAAACATAACATAGAAAAATAGATCCATGTCTTCAAGTCATAGCATGCAATGATTGTGCTTTCTAATATTTTGAGACTCCTTTAGAGGCAAACATTGGTCTATGTATATATTATACCAGTATTTTAATTGTACTAATACCATGTATTGCATGACACATTAAATTACAGACTAAGGAAATGATCTACTCAGAATCATAGTAACTAATGGTAGAGTTAACGAAAAATGTCATCTAGAAGTTTCTCTTGCTTATGTCCTCTGCAACAAGGCAAAGCTTTGAATCTTGGCTTTCTGAATAAACACTATACTAAGCTAATGTGTTGATATAAAGTGCATTTCTATAAATCTTTATATAAATTCATGGCAAGGTGGAACTACCCACAGGAATATGCTACCTAATTATTGAGGATCTGATGGGAAATAAAGGACTGAAAATTTTTTTTGAACTTTAAAAATATTTGGCACACAGAATACAAATCTCTAAGCAAAACTATTTTAAAATTAATACTTTCACTAAAATATATATTTTGCAACTTACTAAGTTTCACATCACATATGTAGCATTTATTATAGGAGCATTATTAGATTTTGTTTTTGTTTTTTGTTTTTGCTTTTTGGGTCCATCCAGTGATGCTCAAGAGTAAGTCTTGGCTCTGCACTCAGGAAATACTCCTGGCAGTGCTTGGGGACCATATGGGATGCTGGGTATTCAACCCAGGTTGGCTGCATGCAAGACAAACACCCTACCCGCTGGACTATCACTCGGGTCCCAGATTGTTATCATTTATAAAGTGCCTCCTTGTGAACTTACACATTCTGAGAACTGCTTTGATATTGTAGATTACACAATTACAAAGTTGATGGACATAGATGCCATAGAGTTCTCAATTCCCCGTGAGGCCTTTTCATGAATTTTATTCTCTGTCGAATATCCTCTGACAACTTCTCAACAATCACTAGTCAACCCAAAAATATCACTTCTACCATAGCAGCCACATGGGCTTCCCTTATTAGGTCAAATAATCCATTAAATTAACTTAAAACATAACTTTTTTTTTCAAGCATTCCTCAAAATTGTGCATCTATAATTGTGAAGATTAATATGTTTTAAAAAATACAACTATATTTTGAATTAAATAATAGCCAATGAAATATACTTCTTTCTTACCTCTAAACATTTAACATAGTCACTAAATCACTATTAAAATTTTTCAAAAATATTCGGATTGGGACAATCCTTACTACTAAGAAGACTTTTTACTTCCTGTCAAAGGGAAACGTTTATATATATATATATATATATATATATATATATATATATATATATATATATATAAGCATATAAATATATGTTGATATATATATTTATATGTTTATATATATTTACGGCTAGCCTGGCAAGCTGCCATGTCGTATTTGATATGCCAAATACCAGTAACAATTATTTAGTTCATTCCCATGAACTAATATAATATTTTTGAGGCTCTTTATGTTCCTGGAGCAAGCAGATGTCCTTGGGCTCTACTAGCATGAGACAGGACATATGGAGATATTACTGGTGCCCACTCGAGCAAATAGATGATGAATGGGAAGATAGTGATAGTGAGATATATATTTAGGTAAATATATATTTAGGTAAATATATATTTAGGTAAATATATATAGTATATATATATATATATATATATATATATATATATTAAATCTACTGCTCAAAAATTTTTTAAAAAGGCAACAGATCCAAAATCAGAGAAAAGAAAGCATTGGATATTGCTTTCATATGAAACATATGTCTTGGTGAATGGTTCTTTTGACCAGTCAAATGTATGTAGGAATACGGACTTTTCTCTAACTTGAAGTAGTTATGGAAATTAGATATTCATTTAACACTCCAAATTTAATTTTGCTATTGCAGACATAGATATTGACATAGGAAAATAAGCAGAATTGACACTTATGGGGTAATAGTCTCCATAAAACATTCTGGAAAAAATTTAAAAAGCTACCAAACCTAGAAACTACATTATAGAAAGGTATCTAAAATCTCTGTTGGGACAGGACACTAGGACCAAAGCAGCTCTCTCAGCCTTACTCCTGGTTCTGGTCTTAATGTCAATTGTAGGCATTCCCAGGGACTCTTTCGGGGTCAACTGAATGCATGGTGAGTGACTTCTCTATCTCTCTAAGACTAAAAAGTATATTTTTAATATTATGGCCTCTTTCTTACCGTTATAGACATAAGGGAAACTGACTAAACACAGTTTAGAAAATCATAAATTTCATTTAGCATGTTGAAAATATCTATATCTGCTTCCATCTATCTTAGAGCTGAATATTATTTCATAGGATTTTATTTTATTGAAAATAAAATGCTTCTACTGTATCACTGTCTTCCCATTGTTCATCGATTTGCTAGAGTGGGCACTAGTAACATCTCCATTAGTCCTGTCACAAGCAAGTGCAACCCAAGGGCATCTACTTGCTATAGGGACAGGAGGAGCCTGAAACCATTCCTCAGGTTATGGAACTGAGGTACATAGTAGTTACTAGTCTTTGGCATAAAAAGTAAATAAAAACATGATAGCTTGCCAGGCTTTACCGTGTAGGTGGTGTAGTCTCTGTAGAAGGCTCTCAAAATGAGCATTTACTAATGAAACTTAAAGGGGGGAAGAACAGGTTTTCTCTTGGATGGAGCTCTGAGGAACTATGGAGTCTGGATGTTGAGAATGACTAACTGCATGATGTGTGGTTTGTTCTGGCTTCTTGCCAGGCTTACTGGTATCAGTCAAAACATGTCTAGAACTGTTTACTATATATAAATGTGAAAGAAATTGGGAAGAACCTTATGCAAAATTCAGTATCCTATAAAAATATCGGCGTGGGCGCTTTGAGGTGGTGCACCAAGGGACATGTGGGTCTGGCTTGTGTGGGTCTCTCTCTTCAGGGGCAACTGGCATGGAGATGGGGGAAAGGGCAAGGCCCAAAATTCCATCTGGTCGGCCAGCATGGTTCTCCCGCTCATGAGAGCAAACCCTTGGAGCAAGTTGGACTCAGCCGGGATGGGGCCCCTCGAAGGTCAGCCCATGGATTGCTTCCAGTGGGGCTGGCTGAGCAGTGCAGCTGTGGGTCTGAAGTGGATGGATCTGGATCTCTCCGGGTTGCAAATTAGCTGAGTCGGCGTAGGTGGGTCTCTCTCTCCAGGGCACTGGCATGGAGGCGGAGGAAAGGTCAGGGCCCAAAACTCCACTCTGAGTCTGGCCAGCATGGTCTCTCCCGATCATGAGCAAACCCTTGGAGCAATGTTGGACTCGGCCAGGGGATAGCTGAGCCCCCTTACCTTGAGGTCAATTCCATGGGTTGCTTCCACATGGGGCCGGCCGAGCAGCGCAGCTGTGGGTCTGAAGTGGATGGGTCTGGATCTCTTCTGGGGTTGCAAATTAGCTGAGTCTGGCTTGGGTGGGTCTCTCTTCTGGGGCAACTGGCATGGAGGTGGGAGGAAAGGGTAGGGCCCAAAACTCCACTCCAAGTTTCTACAAAGTTATATAATTGCCAAATACTCAATTTATCTGCTATATGTGCTAATATCTGTCTTGTTGTGAGGCTTTGCTGGGGTGACAGGCCAGGGCTAGAACCCGCCATGCCTCCCGGGCGCACCTCCTCCCCTACTCCATGGGGCCCGCCATTTTCCACATCTAGACTTCCCTCTCATCACAACTCCACCCAGCAGACCAGACTATCACAGCTCGGATCATCGACAGTCACCCTGCAGCAGTTTTTTTTTTCAATCCGGCCCAGGTATGCTGAACCAGAGACTCTCAGACATGGGGCAGAGCTCCTCTTTTTGCTCTCCCTGTGCCCAGATGCTCATGAGGCACCCGGGAAGCAAGGCGGGTTCTAGCCCTGGCCTGCCACCCCAGCAGAGCCTCACAACAAGCCAGACCACCCTCCCCTACTCCATGGGGCCGGCCATTTTCAACATCCGGACTTCCCTCTCATCACAACTCCACCCAGCAGACCAGACTATCACAGCCTGGCTCACGCGGCGCTAGCGGCCACGCAGTTCATCAATAAATGCTTTATTTAGAGGTGACTACAACAGTATGCCACCCGCACGGCAAGCCTGGCAAGCTGCTTGTGTCATATTTGATATGCCAAATACCAGTAACATTTATATTAGGTCATTGCCGTGACCTGATATAATGGTTTGAGGCTCTCTGTATTCCTGGAGCAAGCAGATGCCTTTTGGGTTCTACTATCATGAGACAGGACATATGGAGATATTACTGGTGCCCACTCTAGCAAATAGATGATTAATGGGAATATAGTTATAGATAGTGATAGTGATGTGCTAATATCTTCCTCTCTAAATAGTGCTAAATTATCTTTTATATGGAAGGCATATCTTAAGTTTTATCAACACTCCCTGAAGCACTGACCTAACAGTGTTGCTTTGAATTTATTTGATTCTGTCAGTTTTTATCAATTGATCAATTTCAAGCAGCTTCTTAGATTAACTAAGAGCACATGGCATTTGTGGCTGTCAGACTTTAATTTGTTTTTTCAATCATTATTTAAATTGCATTTATGTGTATATAACCATGTGCTAATTTGTTAAACAATGCATGCAAAAGTGATTTACAATAATTTTAAAATACAGTTCCGAAGAGGGTAGCTTGACATACATCTTATAAAATGAAGTATAAACTTTATATTAATATCTTCATATATTTTAGTGACAAATAGAATTCAACCTCATCTAGTTATGAATCTATATATATTTTGAACTTGTCAGTGTCTCAATAAATAGATTTTCTTAACTTTCTAAACACATTCTAAACACAATTCTAAACATACTGGAAAGTTTTCTTTCCATTCTTGGTAGTAGGTAGAGGCCTGCTTAGTGTTATATCTGGATCATACTGAGGAAGAGATGTTCAGCAGTCCATGTGATACCAATAATGGAACCTAGGCCTCCTAGACGCAAAGTGTGTTCCTGGCATATTTAATCATCTAAATGTTACTGTATCTTGAAGAGTTCTTTATTTAATGTTTTGTGTCTCCTCCTCCATGTATCTATGGCAGATTTTACTTGGTTGGCTATCCAATCTGTGTACTTACCAGAGTGCACAGGAATTGAAGATGACAAGCTTCTAGATTGTCATCCAACATTAGCATTTATCCAACAGTGTGAAACACAGAGAACATCTGACATTTCACTCCCAGCATCATTTGAGCACAACTTACATAACTTTCTTTTATGTTATGTCAATTCTTAAAAGCAGAAAAGGGTCTAAGAGACAGTACAGTATGTAGGGCACCTTCCTTGCACAAGCCAGCCATGGTTCAATGCACATTACCTCTGAAGGTCCCATGAGGAGTACCAGGAGTGAACCCTGAGTGTATAGCCAGAAGTAAGCTGTGAGCATTTCTGAGTGTAACCATAAATAAAAGAAGCAAAATGAAAATCAAAACTAGGATGAAATACAGTCAATATTTGGATCCCATTTACTCTAAAGTGTTATCCTGAGTTAGGGATAAAACAAACTCTCCTATTATCTCCAATGGTGTTTTCTGGTGTAACCAATTTTAGAAAGTATGCCCAACATCACTTAATTCCTAAAAATAATGACAACGGACAGATTCAAGATAATATGCCTACAAAAATTCATAGTTATGATCTTATAAATCACAATTTACCAAAGAATTCTAGTTTATTATGAGACAGTGAAAAACTTGAAGGAATGAACTACATATACAAGCATAGGTTCCTGTACTATTTATTATTTTTTTTAAGTGTGCTTCACTTTCAGGCAGTGCTCAGGTGTAAATTTCAGGGAGGTTCATCAGAATACTGGGCCAACCCACCCAGTGGTTCAATTCAAGAGCCTAAAACTATGATGCTGTTTGAGCCCTTTATTGACAGAGATTATGGGACACCCACAGTGTTAGGGATGTTCAGGGCCACAGCTGATAGTGCCCTCATTGACCTCTATGAGAACTATGTGGCTACATGGAAAAAAAATCTATCTTACAGCAATACAATGACATTTCCTTTAAAATCAAAATCAAGTTCATATGACATTAAAATAGTCTTGCATCTGCCATTATTCCAACACCAGAATAAACCAAGAATATCCATTCCCTACATACGATTTAATGGACACCTGATACCACATCGAAGCAATCAAAGTGTTTCTTAGAAAATCTTCCTGTAGTATCAGGTAGACATCCCTATTCAAGACAATCCCAGCTTACTCAAGGGAAACATTCAGACATGTTCAGCGTTTTTTCAGGTATGGACCATGTTCTGTCCTCTAATGCCAGCAACAGCCCGTCCTACACATGGATAAGTTTTTTAAAGTTACCCAATACCAGTAACAATTATAGACATCATTCCCATGATCTGATGGAATGGTTTGAGGCTCTTTATGTTCCTGGAGCAAGGAGGTGCCCTTGGGCTCCTACTAGCCCAAGGGCTAGTATGAGACAGAACATATGGAGATGTTACTGGTGCCCGCTCGAGCAAATCAATGATGAACGGGAAGACAGTGATACAGTGATACCCAATTTGTAGTACATTAAAAAATTTAAAAATTTAAAAAAAAATTAAAAAATTAAAATGCACGTACACATATTTAAACATAGTGTTATTTCTTACTCAAAACAATTATCTGCTACTCTTATAGCTCTATGTTTTTATCTTTTTTTTTTTTTTTTTGCTTTTTGGGTCACACCCGGTGATGCTCAGGGATTACTCCTGGCTCTGCACTCAGGAACCACTCCTGGCGGTGCTCGGGGACCATATGGGATGCTGGGGATTGAACCCTGGCCGGCACAGGCCGGCTCCCTGCAAGGCAAATGCCATACCCACTGGGCTATTGCTCCGGCCCCTCTCTGTTTTATCTTATACCTTTCCAGTTGCTAAAATAATTTTGACTTTCTACTTGCAAATTCCATGCTGGCTCCATGTTTCAAAAAAATCATTTCTTAAGATTAGCAACTATTGCATTAGTAATTACTATCATAAATGTGTGGACGTCTTAATCCATTTACACTTTTGACTTCACATATTTTTGTAACAAACAAAGATTATTTCTTGAATAAATATTTTATCAAATAATATTAGCAGGGCACTATTTGAATTCACATTATTTCAAAATTTAAAAAAGGTATGAAATCTGCCACGATGACTCTGTTAGATCTCTCTGGTCAAAGTGAGCATGACCCCTTTCCTTGTATGCATCCAAACCGTGTTCATCACCACTATTTAAGATTTTTTGGAAAATTTATGCAATCAGATTTTCATTTCCCATACATCCAAATATAGGGAACTCAGAGATACATCTTGAGGATTTAAAGAATAGTCTTCTGCTCTATACTCTGCTGAATATAGTGTATTAAATAAGAACTGATAGTGGAAATTGAGTAAGCAATGAATGCCTTCTCAGCACTAGAACAACCTCACATGAGAGAATATCCATATGTGAAATAATGTGCAAATATGAGATAATAATCATAATTTGCTGTATTTCAAACTACAATATATATCTTTGAATCATAAAGCATTGATTTTGTTTTGTTTTGGTGTCACACCTGTTGGTGCTTTTGGATTTCTTCTGGCTATGATCATATGAGGCACCAGTGATGAACATAGATGGGACGTAAGCAAGGCAAGTGTCCTGCTCATTATTTCTCTCTGTCTTCTATTTTAATTTTTCATGGAGTATATTGAGTTCTCTGATGGTTAATTTTATGAGTGAAGTTGACAGGACCATGAGTGTATCCTGTCACCTTATGGAACATTATTTTTGCTTATCTATAACAAAGGATTTCTGGATGTGATATACAGTAAAACTGTAGAATAAATATATAAAACTGTTCTGCCACTGTGGGAGGGCCTCATCAAACCCATCGAAAGCTTAGATATAATCAAAGCTAGGTGAGAAAGAACTCTTTCTGCATGAATCTTGAAGAGAGTATATCATTCTTTATTTTTATTTGGACTCAGATTCAAAATGAAATGTACAAAACTGTTTCTTTCTGTTTTGGAAAATTCAGTACAAGTCAAAACATTATGCATATAATAATTATATAACATTTTATAAATAATAATTATATTTTGCAAGAATTATACCCATAATAATTTAAGTTCACACTTATATGTACACAAACACTTTATATCTCATAGGAATTTTGTGACCTCTGTATAAGTCAATAAGATTGTTATTTATAAGGTGGTTTGCAAAGGGATCATGTAATATTCAATAGTACAGAATGATGCCAAATTATTCTCAGATATATATAAGGACCATAGTTGTCTTCCCAGTGACAAAAATGCCAAACCTTCTGAATAATTTAAACATTTATTTAAATTGCTGAATTTGAATCTCCCTCATACCCTTTCAACACCACTAGTTTTGATCCTTATGTAGATTTGGTATTTAATTTTTCTTTTCATATTATTTGCTAAACTAGCAAATTAATTTACTGTAAAAAATTTAAAATTATGGTCTTCCTTTTTTATGGTTTCAAATTATTTCACCAAGTAGTGTATTTGGGTCAATATATTAAAATTTTTGTGTTAAGAAAATTAGAATATATCTTGGAGATTGTGCCCTCATATATATTTCTTAGGAAAAGAAAACCTCTGTCTTTTGATTTGTGGAAAGATGTTTAATTATTCTGACCCCGGTTTCATCTGTTGCATTAACTACCAGGCTATTTGAGAATATATTAGAAATTACCATGAACATGCTTTGCATTTAAAGTTACTTAAGAAACAGGGATTTCCCTATTTTCCTCCTTTGTTAGGACAGAAAAAAAATCTATTGCTAGGCTTATCTTGAATGTTTTTTTTTTGTTGTTTGTTTTGTCTTTTTTGGGTCACACTCAACAATGCTCAGGGGCTAATCCTGGCTCTGCACTCAGGTATTACTCCTGGCAGTGCTCGGGGGACCATATGGGACTCTGGGGATTGAACCCAGGCCAGCAGAGGCCGGCTGGGTGCAAGGCAAACGCCCTACCCACTAGGCTATCTCTCCGGCCTACCTTGAATGTTTTTTGTAAGGAGAATAGCACTTTGCTACTACATGCAAAGAATATTTTCTAAACATATACACTGAATTTTGGAAGCAATCCTTGATGATAGTGTATGGTCTCCATTTTACAGAGGAGACTCACACACCTCGAAAGTGAGAGAACTTGAATTGAAAATCACATCTGTTTGGCTACAGAACATTACTGTTTGTAACACACATCTTTTCCATGGAAAACATAGCAATGTTTTTTTAACGTGCTAGACCATAATTAACAATTTTGTCTAAATTTTGTTACACTATTAAAATTGGAAAATACATGCTTCACAACAAATTATTCACAAAAAGTCAAATTCTTTGCCAAGAGACACCAAGATTCATGCACTGCTCAAAGTTCTTTTTCAAGAAATCAGAACGACAAGTTTCTCTCAAGACTTTTTCTTAATGTGTCAAGAAGTGATTGACTCTAAAACAGACATATTAATTTCCAGTGAGAGTCTTCTGTTACTATGCAAATGTCAGATCCCTCAAAAATAAGTTATTCTAACTGCAAAATATGTAATATATACAAAACCATTATGTATGATATTTTATTCCCAAATTTTATTTTATCACTCAACAGTTTTCCCTGGATACCATCCATGTTTCTGTTATAGACAGGGCTTCTTAAAATTTTTCTGCACACAATCCCTTTTTCTTTGAAAATATTTATATAACCCTGGGTTATATACACAAGAAAAATTAGTATATACAACCAAATTAATGATTTATTTATACAAGTAAATAAATTACTAATAAAAATAGTTACTGATAATAAATTATTGATTTTAAAATAGAATTTTTTAAAAGTTACATGACTGCATATGAAGTTATGACTCACGCCTTAAAAAGTTAGGCTATAGATTTTAAGAGTATAACTACTATAAAAAAAACAAATAAAAACTGAGATGACTTTTGCCCTAGTACCACTAAGAGTCTAGTAATTGCAAAAGACATTAATTAATTAGCTAATAGCAGCATAAATTCAACTTGAAAGGGGTGTGGTGATGTTCTTAGTAGAATTATGTTTACAAAACACTTTACAGAAACTAGAGTCTTATTACAGAGGATAGGCTGTCTGTCTTGCACATGGACCGTCTGAGTTCTTCTTAGCATCCTGTAAGATCCCTTGTAGCCTGTCAGGTGTGATTGCCAGTGCAGCACCAGGAAGGTAAGTTAAAGAAAGTACCAGTATGGCAATAATAGCTCAAAATGGCCATACTGGGTATAATTGACTTTTAAAAAGTAGGTAAAGGAATATACATGATAACACTCCAGTACCTGTATTGAAAAACACAATATGAAAAAAGAGAGACAGAGACAGAGACAGAGACAGAGAGGAAAAGTGTCAAAGCACCTGCCATTGAGTCAGGTTTGGGTAGGGAGTGTGGGGTGGTGGAAGGTAAACTAGGGACATCAGTGCTCGAAAGGCACATTGGTTGAAGGATGGATGTTAGAACGCCTTTATGACTGAAACTCAATCATATACAGCTTTGTAATGGTCTATCATGGTGATCCAATTACAAAAATTACATTAAAAAAAGAATTACCAAGTTCAATTCATTGAAAATCTGGCGGAAAACTTTCGAGGAGAGGAGTTAAATGAAAGAAAAGACACTAGAATAAGCAGGAACATTTTGAGTTAAATAATAAGGTGAGGGTGGAAAGAACAGCACAGTTTGACATGAGAGAGAATGACATGAAGGAAAAATCAGTCTCTAGATCAGAAAAGATCAAGCTTCTTTGTGGAAATCTCATTTCCATCAAGAAGCAACATTTAATAATAATTTCCCCTAGTTTACTTTTTTAAAAAAAAGTATCTGCGAGAATAAATTGAGAACTCATTTCAACAGTCATGAGCAAACTAATTATGTAAGTTTAAAAATCTTCAGAATAATTCAATAGAAATGTGGGTGTTCATAAACTTCTTAATAAGAGTGTTTTAGGGAAAAGTCTGAGATTTACATGAAAGGCGTTTTTCAAAACTTATTACCGGAAATGAAAAAGCAAACACAGATAGTAAGATGCCTTAAAAATAAATCCTTTAGCCAGCCCTATAACTTTGAGCCCTTTCTGTACTCAGTACAGTAGCTAAAACAATCAACCTAGATATCCATTGACATATGAATGGAGTATGAAGATGTGGTAATATACACAAAGGAATACAATCCAGCCCAAGAAATGATGATTAGAAGTGGAAGATATGTTGAGTGAACTAAGACAAACACAGGATGATCTTACTTATACTGTTAAACAGAATTCTCAATGAGGAAATGTACTGTAGTAAAAGGTGATAAATAACCTAAATAACCTCTGACCCCAGTGCTTAGGGAGGAGAAAGAAAGACAATGAAAAATAATGAATGGGTGATCAAGAGAATGGTAAGTAATTGGGGAGCAGGCATCAGAGTGATGTGGTTGGGTGATACAGCCATATATCAAACATACAGACTCAACCAAAATGAAGACATGCGACCTAAGCTGCAACCACTGAAAGCTAAAAAGCCTGTCAATTTGACAGGTGGAGATGGGTTGTGGGTGGTGTGATATGGGAACACTGGTGGAAGAAAATTGACACTGGTTGTGGGATTGGTTTTAAAATATTGTATGTCTAAAACTCAATGATCGATCAATATATTTGTACACCACCATTCTTTATAATAAAAAAAGATAAAAAGTTCCCTTCCATTTAGTTTACTAGACTATTGTTAGAGATTCTTTCAATGGTGAGGAACATAGTTTTTAAGGGCAGATGATCATACCTAAAAAAGCTCCTATTCACCAATTATATTTTGCTTGTTTGGGGGACACCCAGCTGTGCTGAGTATTTACTTGGACTCTGTGCTCGGGGTCACTCTTCATGACGTTCAGGGAGCATTGTGGGATACTGAGATCAAAATGCAACAGGTACATTTAAAACACAGCATTACAGTCATACTATCACTCTGGTCCACACCAATTACATTTTAAATAGGAAGTATAATCAGCATCAACAATGCTATAGGGAGAAATGCAGCAGGGAATAAAATTCCATGTTTCATCTGAGTATTCCTTTTCTGCATTTATATAATATAGTTTTTTAGTTTTTTAATATTTCTATTTGTGATCTTTTCATTTATGTAGCTAAATCTATAAAGATAAAGTGATGTGATAAACATTAACTTACAATTTCAATTAAGTGGGATTCAAGGTATTTATTGCTTGAGTTTTGACTTTTTTTGGGGGCTGTCACACCTGATGATTCTAAGGGATATTTCCCTGGCTCTGCACTCAGGAATGACTCTTGGTGGTACTTGTGGGACCATGTGGGATGCCTGGGATAAAACCTAGGTCAGTCGTATACAACAAACATACCCTCCATGCCTGCTGTACTATTGCTCCAGCCATGGGATTCAGGATAGTTAAACATTTCCAACCCTCTCCATACTTTGTTATTTGACTGGGTTGTATCCTCTATGTACAAGAAAAGAATAAGTGCAGGCAAATCATTGGAAAAGCACTTGATCACCTTATGTTATTGATGACCATAAAACATAGAATTTCTTATAAAACATAAAACAGAGTGTCTCTGAATAAAATAATTTAAGGTTGAAATACGTGGAACTACTGATGTCTGAGTTTATTTTAGTATAAATATACTCCACTTTCAAACAATAAGTATTAAATTGTTGAAGGAGAGAAAAAAACCACCTGCAATTACTTCATCTAATTACAACACATGTGAAAATAATACTAATACTAATAATACTAATAATAGGAATTTACTGATTAACTTTATGGGACTGATGTGATGATTCAAGCAATTTATTTTTTTTTTTTGGGTCACACCCGCAATGCTCAGGGGTTACTCCTGGCTCTGCACTCAGGAATCACTCCTGGCGGTGCTCAGGGGACCATATGGGATGCCGGGATCAAACCCGGCCGGCATAGGCCGGCTGCGTGCAAGGCAAACACCCTACCCGCTGGGCTATCGCTCTGACCCCGAAGCAAATTATTTTTAAATAATTGTACTGACCTTACAATGTAGACTCAATTAATCTTCTTCTATAGATTAGAAATAAATACTGAGGAATTGCACTTTTTAGCTTCCTCTATAATTGGAAGTGACTGAAGCCCGAAATATCTTTTGCTATTCATTTACTATAATTGTGGCTTTTGTGACAGAGCGAATACTGAGCATGACATCAAAACTGATCCCTAGGACCACATGACCCCAGACCACATGACATCATATGGCCCCAACAACTGAGCACAGCAGGCAAGGCTATGTCAGGTATCATTCATGCTAAGAAAAAAATAGTATCTAATTTTTGAAAATGTTTATGATTTATCCATATTGGATCTATTGAGTCATCCTTTTATAACATCTCAAAAGCCAAGGTACCTACCTATATCTTTATAGGTAGTTACTATATTATATAGTACACCCATTACTAAAGGGGTTTACTATATAATCATTATCTTAGAAACTGTGTTCAATATTATTTTCATTCTTTGTCAATTTTTTTCTTAACTTCTTAAATATGTCAGAAGAAAAGTAGATATGTAGCTAAAATGAATAAAGTATCAAATTATCAATTCCTGTTGCTGTAGTAGCTATTCATCTTAAAATTCTCAACAATTTAATGTATATCTAGAGTAGACAATTATTGGGCATGCTAAACTATAGGCATTATTTATTTATTTTTTTCTTTTTGGGGGTTACTCCTGGCAATTCTCAGTGGTTACTCGTGGCTCTGCATTCAGTAATTACTTCTGGTGGTGTTTGGTTGACCATATTGCATGCTGGGGATTAAATAAGGGTCGGCTGCATGCAACACAAAAACCCTACCTGTTGTGCTATCACTCTAGCCTCAGGCATTATTTAATTGTACACTTTCTTCAAGATCTCATAGCCAGATATTGTAAGTATAAATTTGTATCTGTGGGTCTATGTTTTCTCTTTAGATCAAATCTCTTTCTTCCTAATAGAGATCTAAGTATTAATATACAACTAAGACTTTCCTTATATCCCATCAGTTCACTAAGTATATTTATTCTTTTAGTAAAACACCCAATCTTTATTAAAGTACCCAATCATTTTTTGAGAAATTATAAGAAAAGTAATGGTTTATACTAAAATGTATATCTGTTTTTGAATTATTTTACATGATCAGTAAAATTGATCAGTCCAATGTCCATATCACCACCACATTGCAACAATATTTTACCTCCAATAAATAAACCTGGAAAGTCACTTGCTCAAGAAAATGTAGTCAACAAGTGTGTAAATAAATATATTCAAGTTAGAACTACACTGTGGCAAATGGCAGAAATATAAACTAAGGCATAAATACCTAAGTATGTGTATTGGAGGAATGTCAATTGTGTTTACAAACCAATTTATCTAAAAAACAAAAGTGGCTTGAGATAGCACTGAATTATTAATATAACAATTCTGCCATGGTCAGTAAAATTTCCATAGGTGCAAAACCATAGGGTAAGCACAAGTCAGGCCAGATTGGAAAATGTGAAGGATTCTGAGGGATGTGCAGAAAGCATTTATAACTCAGAAATTATTATTGCCCCATGGACTTGTTCCTGTTTATGGAATAAGTCTGGATTTCATTTTATCTTTTTAGGTTGCTACTCAAAGGAATATTGAAAGAAGACAAAGTAGAAATGAAAGAACAGAATAAAAGAATGGTAGCGGAAAAAAAAAAAACCTGCAGTCTGAGATTCAGATGACTTTTTTGATTGCTCAAACACACACACACACACACATGCACAGGAAGACACTCAGAGACTAACATGCACGCGCAACACACACACACACACACAAATATCCTGCACTCTGAATTCTCAACAAATATGTAAGAGAAATTTGAGGAAAATATATTAATGTACACACATGGAAAAGGCTCAGAAAAACAGAGAAACTCTAATGTGCTGTGAGTTGCTTTTACAAGAATAGGGATAGTGAGGAAGGTCATTTGGGAAGTTCGCTGTAAAAATAGAGTCTCTGCAAAACAATATTTGCACTGTTTGGTTTTGTCCTCTCCATTCAGAGCAGAGATATTCGGTTTTTCCCATCTCAGTGAAGAATGCACTAAAGGAAGGAGGTTTACATGTACATGAATCTTTGCAATGCATCCAGTTACCTGATTTGGAGATCCTCCTATGAAATTTTTTGCACACAATCTTTGGGTGCAGAAGATTTACTCCCTACATGTGCTTAATCTTATTCCAACATGAATAGGAAGTGGGCAGAGACATTCTTGACATTTCGATGCCAAATTAATTGTCAATGCAATTTCATATAAAGTTCAGATGTATTTAATATGTGTGGGGGAAATTGCATGCTTTTCCTTTTTTGGGAATGATTAGGTTTTTTCACTTTTGTCACTAGAGCTATTACATTTCCCAAGTAACTACTTCACTACTTCATTGAGTCTCTTATACCATATACTGAACTCATTAAAAAATCTCTTAAACAACTATTAAATAGTATGAACTACATGAATTTGGACACTGCATTTTATTGACACTGTATAACAATAAAACAGATAGTAAAAATGTTGAATCTTGGTAGATTAGGTGGTTCTGAATTAGTTATCAAGGAAAAGTGCAGGCGAGATATATTATGAAGGGTATTTTTTGGGGGGTTGTTTTGGGGGGGGGGGGGGGGGGGGGTGGTTCCCCCATTTTTTTTTTTATAAAAATTTTTTTTTTTTTTTTTTTATTTCAAAACAAAACAGACAGTGATAAGTGATTGCATGTTAGGTATTAAACCTAACATGCAATTTACTTCTAGAAGGGACTTAGCAATATCAAAGGTCACAACTGATGCAACATTTTTCAGAATTGTTCTGATTGTTGAAGACAAGGTGACTAAATGGTGTATTGTAGGCAGGCAAACAGGGAAGGGCCCCATGACAATGAACTTTCTGGGAATAAAACTAACAGCCCTAAAACTGTCTGGCCCGACCTGATAAGACCTATACAAATAGCTAGCCCAGACACGTGGGACTCTGACCAGTAACAATTATAGACCTCATTCCCATGACAAAAGAATGGTTTGAGGCTCTTTGTGCTGCTGGAGCAAGCTGATGCCCTTGGGCTATACTAGCAAGTAACTGGATTTATGGAGATGTTACTGGTGCTCGCTTGCAAATCGATGAACAACAGGAAGACAAGTGATACAAGTGATACAAGCCCAGACCAGAGAAGTCTAAACTGATCTCCAAGAAACGATTCAGCAGGAACAGAGGGGCAAGAAAAGGAGTTTTCAAAAAAGACCACTCCCAACTCTACACCCCTAGCCCCCCAACCCCACTCCCACCCTGTAACTGCCCTAGCAAGGGATTTTTACCTAGGGAGAAGCCCACTTTGGGTCATCTTGGGGAAAAATAAAAACTATAAAAGTCAACCTTGAACAAACGAAGGGCATGAATATGCTGCCTGCGCCACATGCTGCTTGTGCCCACGTGTCTAAGCACATGTACCACCCACCGCTCCCCTCTTGAGATGTGTACTCTCTCTCTCTCTCTCTCTCTCTCTCTCTCTCTCTCACTTTCTCTCCTCCTTCCCTCTTCCTTAAATCCTCCAAATAGCATCTGCTTTTATTCAATGCTCTCTCCTGAAACAATTCTTCAGAGAGGCAAAGATAAGAACCCGCAAGGCCTGGATAAGGCCCAGCCAACCAGCGAGTCCCAGGGCGGCAGAGGCGTTTTTTAGGAGAAAGTGACCGTCTTTCTCTCTCCTCCTAACACACGTAAGCCACTCATGGGGCTTATGTGATTTTTTTTAATCAGTTCTATTAACATCTATTAATACGATGAGTTATATTAGTTCTATTATATCAACCAGGGAGTTTTCACTTAACATAGGACCTGATCCAGCTCTTACCTTTAAAGGAAGGTGATTTAATTTATCTCCCCTTGCCTTGTTTTACAGATACTTTTCAAAGTCACAGAAGTCAGAGGCAAGACTGGACTCTGCATTTTACTAAAGTAGGGGTTTCCATATGCGTGTTTTTAGGCTTCAAATCTTTCGGTTTGTATTTGTTTGGAGGCCACACCTGGCTTGATCCAGATTCTGTACTCAGGAATCACTCTTAGCAGGGTTCTGGGGACTCTATGGGACACTGGGGATTGAATCAATTCAGCCACAGGCATCGCAAATGCCTCGCAGGCTGTACTACCTCTTAGGTTCCAAAAACCTCATTAAGAAAGAACATTGAGAAGCTGGGAAGGCATCTCGGTGGAGGCGCCCGGCCTTGTGCATGTGATGTTCTGAGATTGATCCTGGCATTGCATGGCTCCCCGAGAAACTCTCGGTATAACCCTGATGGCCTCTCAAAAGCCACAGATGGCGGCTCTAAGGAACCTAGAGATGTGCCCCAAGCAAAAGTACATGGTTGGTTCCAAAACCTTGACCTTGAGGCCCTTAATTCTGGGGGCAGTATGGTAGGGAATAACTTCTTCCTTCACACTCCAGTACTGCTGTAAAGAACCTATTAAACAGGGAAAAAAGGGTCAGAGAAATAGTAAAGCAGGCAAGGCACTGGCTGACCCAGCTTCAATCCTTGACACCAGGTATGATCCCCAAAACCCCACTAGGAGTGATCCCTTAGTTCAGAGCCAGTTGTAGCACCAAAACAAAAAAAAAAAAGAAAAAGCATTTTTATAAGAAATTTAAGTTCTGACTCCATACATAGCAATACAGTAGAGTTTAAGATTGATTCTATTAAGGCAAAGTGCCTTGAGTTTAAATTATATTCCAATACTTATCCCTTGAATGAACTTTAGAAAATTTTCTATGAAATTTAAATTATACTTTTGTCTTTCAATTTCCTACTGGATTCTACTTTCTTATATACTTTCTCAACACACCATTAGAAGTAAGCCTTGGTCATTTGAACTTGAAATATCCTTTACTATTTTACATGTATGTGTTATTTCTTGAGATAAAAAATCTGCCCATTGGTAGGAAAACCATGCATAAGTTAAAGTTAGAATCCTAGAATACAAACAGAGTTTAATTTTGCTTCCTTTGTTACCCAAAGTGTCTTGAGTTCAGATATACATTCTAATATTTACCACTTGAGTGAATCCTATAAAATTTCCTAAAGTTGCTTTTATAATCACTAAAGTAGGGATTATAATTTGGCATAATTTATATTTAAATACAATGAGATATTTTCAGAAAATATCTGGTATAGGTAAATTTTGGGGGGATAAGATGGAAACCATAATGTCAGATCTCTTATACAAGCTTCAGTTATTACTTGTAAATATCACAGGACATTATTCACATATGTAATATATAATGATAACATGTGTAATAATTAGATATTTAATGAAAGTATGCCCACATTAATTACAAATTCACAGAGAAGCAATAAAATATGGATTATAAAACCACACAGTATATATAGAAGGTATTGGTGTCAATAAATTGAATAAATTAAATGGGTACCACGTTCATAAAGTTGTCAGGATGTGACAGAGAACAAGTCCACGCTGACATTTACCAGCTGACAAGTATTATTTTTTGAACAACAGAAGAAAAGGCAATTTCTGTTGGTATTGTTACAGAGAATCTCTCAAGAATTGCTTTCATGTTTGGCAGCAATATTGTATTATCACTCCTCCATGTTGATGTGGCACACATACAGACACAAACACACACACACAGATTAATTTCTGTCTGCTACTTTAGAGCTCCATTGATTGTTTTTGATGACTAAACTAACATACTTGGAAGACCTTTTATTGAATTTCTCAGGCAGTCAGAAGACATGCCAAAGGGATTTTTGTATGAGAGCCAAACCTTTTTATTATAGTGGTAATTTCTCACATAGTCTAGAAAGAGAATACAACTAATGTTTGCTTTACAGATGCTGCTATACAATGGAATGGGGAAAGGGGAGAATTAAGAATATCTCTTGATAGTTCTTTGTTAGGAAATGTTAAGCTTTGCTAGAAAATGCTAAGCCATCCTACTATGTATATCAAAAACCTGACTGAAACCATAATGACTGCAACCATAATGCCAACAAATTTACAAATATGGTGTATAAACTTATAAGAAAACAAAATATATTTAAATTTAAATGTCTAACTTTGAATCTAATATGAATTAAATCCTAAAATAAAGAACTGACCCTGGAGATATTAACATTATCACAGTTTAAGACGTTCTGTGACAACACAGACAATAAAGAGGAAGATGTCCCAGATCAAACACCCTCCAAAAGCATTAAAGGAACTGACAAAGGTAGATTATTAGTACACTGAGAATAGAAAAAGATACAAGGTTGAATAACAACCCAAACCTATAGAATGTACAGTGTACAGTACATTCTATAGGGCAATTCACACAACTGGAAAAATGAACACAGTAAAAACTACTCCCAACATTTGATTTTTTGGGGGGTGGCACTCTGTGCAGGAGGCTGTCTCCTTCCTGGCTCTATGCTTAGAGATCCCTCCCGGCAGGGTGGGGGAATCAAGTATGGTGCTGAATAAACACTGCATTATTATTCTGGCCTAGTATACTTAAGGACTGATTTTAACTTAAGGCATTTTTCACATTTTAATTATAGTACACTATGTACATATTACTTTTATTCTTTAATTTTATTCCCTGACATAGTTTAATTGATAGGTTTTAAAATATTTTGACAGTTTCTAAGCATTGTGGCTCATAATTATTCTGAATTAGTTCTCATTTTACTTAGTTTCTACTTAGATGGACATTTTTGTTGTTCTCTACTACTATATAAAAGCCAGCATTGACGATTTTTGTAAACATCTTTGTTTAATATATTACTTTTCTTCCTATGTAACACTTGTTAATCATGCTGCAAGGAAATTTCATTTAAGTACAAACTTCTAAGGTTTTTGAACTAGAATAATTTGCTTTCATCCATTTCTTACCATATAGTTATACTCAAACTGTGAAGCTTAATATAGAAAATATTTATACCATATCAAATAACATAATCAAGAATAATTGATCTAAACTAGCGAAACTACTATCATATACATTCTATGCATGTACTTAGTTCAATAGATTTTTACTTCTTTCTTGTAGCATGGAAATAAAACACAGAAAATCCCCAAGTTAAATGTCACTAAGAGATAAATTGCAGTTGACTAAAATCTGTTAGATTGTGTATTTTAGACACTTGTTTAAAGATATTTAAATTGTCTGTGTCATATTTCCAAGTTTAGTGCCCTAAATTTTCTTTTGGTTCTTGAACAGTTTTCAAATCTTTTATTTTAAATGTTTAATGAATAAAAATGACCTCAGGGGAACTTAAACTTATGTGGTTCCCTTGACCAACAGCCACATAATTTTATCCAAGAAGATCTAATTTTTGCAGTCACACTGTTTTATTCCATTACTATAGAACATTGCTCTTGGTTTAAGTGGTCCAGATACAGCTCAGACATAGCCTCCGTCTGTACCTCAGTGCTCTGTTGATAATAATATTGCATACCTTTAATAGCAACATGTTATCTACTTTGAGAATGAGGGCATTCTAATTTCCTTTGATAAAATAATTGCTTCCTCCTTACTTTGAAACAATGAGCAGATTTTTCTCTTTTTCCAGTGCTAAAAGATCTTTTCTGGACAAAGTCACTGAACTATAGTGGTGTTACTTTTTCAAAAGTCACAATCTATAAAACATAAAAAATTAAAAATAATGTTATTTAAAAATAGATGTTTTTAAATAAATAAAAAATGAATAAAATTCACTGTATCACTGTCTTCCCATTGTTCATCGATTTGCTCGAGTGGGCACTAGTAATATCTCCATTAGTCCTGTCACAAGCAAGTGTAACCCAGGGGCATCTACTTGCTCCAGGGACAGGAGGAGCCCAAAACCATTCTTCAGGTTATGGAATTGAGGTCCATAATAATTACTAGTATTTGGCATAAAAAAGTAAATAAAACAAGGGTAGTTTGCCAGACTTACCGTGTAGGTGATATAGTCTCAGCAGAAGGCTCTCAACCCGAACATTTACTGATGAAACTTAAAGGGGGAGATCTGGTTTTCTCTTGGATAGAGCTCTGAGGAACTATGGAGTCTGGATGTTGAGAATGACTAACTGCAAGATGTGTGGTTTGCTCTGGCTTCTTCCAGGCTTACTGGTATCAGTCAAAACATGTCTAGAACTGTTTACTATGTATAAATGTGAAAGAACTTGGGAAGAACATTAATTAAGCTAAATATAGTATCCTATAAAAATATCGCACAGCCGTTTTGCGGCCACGCGCCAAGCAACCTGTGGGTCTGGCATGGGTGGGTCTCTCTCTTCTGGGGCAACTGGCATGGAGGCAGAGGAAAGGGCAGGACCCAAAACTCCACTCCGAGTCCGGCCAGAATGGTCTCTCCCCTGCTCATGAGAGCAAACCCTTGGAGTAATGTTGGACTCGGCCAGGGGATGGCCGAGCCCTTTACCGAGAGGTCAGCTCCATGGGTTGCTTCCACATAGGGCCAGCAGAGCAGCACAGCTGTGGGTCTGAAGTGGATGGGTCTGGATCTCTTCCGAGGTTGCAAATTAGCTGAGTCTGGCATGGGTGTGTCTCTCTCTTCCGGGGCAACTGGCATGGAGGCGGAGGAAAGGGCAGGGCCCAAAACTCCACTCTGAGTCCGGCCAGCATGGACTCTCCCCCGCTCATGAGAGCAAACCCTTGGAGCAATGTTGGACTCGGCCAGGGGTCCTTGGACAATGTTGGACTCCCCTTACCGGGAGGTCAGCTCCATGGGTTGCTTCCACATAAATAAAATTACTAAGAATAAAACAATGATAGTTTCTAGTCCAAGAATTGCCTCAAAGATGAAAAAAGTGGAACAAAAAAATCAAAAAACACTTTAGAATCACAAGAAAATTGAGGTCACATTAACATAGATAGTTTAACATACTTTTTATTCTGTAAATGAGTGATTAGCACTACTAAATGATTGTATCTTCTATTATCAATCTATTTATCAAATACTGCTGTACCTTTATACATACTCATGCACATAGCCCAAGGAGCTGTAGAGGACAAAATAGAAGGCCAGAGTACAGTAAGTAAGGAACTTGCCTTGCATGTGGCTGGCCCAGATTTAATCCCTGTTACCCCTTATGGCTCCCTGAGACCTTCCAGGAATGATTCCCTTACACAAAACTAAGAGTAAGCCCTGAGCACTGCCAGAAAAAACTCTTCCAAAAGAAATCAAATAGGTGTACCAAAGCTTTTTATCCAATCATCAATTTTCGGGCACTCTGGTTGCTTCCAGATTCTGGCTATTGTGAATAATGCTGCTATGAACATAAAAAGTAGGGATGGTGTTTCCGCTGCGTATTTTTGGTTTCCCAGAGTAGATTCCCAGGAGTGGTATGGCTGGGTCAAATGGGAGTTCAATTTCTAGTCTTTGGAGGAATGTCCATATTGTTTTCCAAAAAGGCTGTACCGCATAACATAAATATATATGTACATATTATGATACCAATATCCAAGGTCAAGTGAAACATATATCAGGAGGTCTTGTCAAAGGTGGAAATTAACACAAACATGTGGGAGTCAGAGGCTAGGTAAGACAGAAAATGGAACAATGTGCTAACAATTGTCGAGGGTACTAATGCCAACCTAGAACTGAGCATTAAATAGAGGCAAAAAGATACACATGACAACCCTTTAATGTATGTTCTGTAATCCATAGTCTGGAGGGGAAGGAAAAGAGAAAGAGAGAGAAACGGAAAGAAATAAAGAACCTGCCATGGAGCAGGGCTGGGGAGGGGAGAGGGAAACCGGGACGTTGGTGGTGGGAGATGGGCACTGGTGGTGGGATGGGTGCTGGAACACTGTATGACCAAAACCCAAATATGAACTTTATAATTGTATATCTTTGTAATTGTAAAAATAAAAAAATTAAAAAAAACAAAGATTGATCCATAAAAAAAAAAGAAAGAAATCAAATAGGGGCCAGAGCAATAGTCCAGCAGGTAGAGCGTTTGCCTTGCATAAGGCCTCGATCCGGCACCCCATATGGTTCCCCGAGCACCACCAGGAGTAATTCCTGAGGGGAGTAATGCCTGAGCATCATGGGGTGTGACACAAAGAGGCAATATATATATATTGCCTTTTGGGGTCTATATATCTATATCTATATCTATATATCTATATCTATCTATATATATAGATAGATATAGATATAGATATTGCCTCTCTTCCTGGAAGACTTCAAGCTTGAAAATATATATATATAAATATATATAAATATATATAAATATATTTTATATATATAAATATATATCTTATATATATCTTATATATAAATATATATATTTATTTATACTATATATATATATATATATATATATATATATATATATATATATATATACCCAAAAAGGCAATATATATATATTGCCTTTTTTGGGTCACACCCCGTGATGCTCAGGCATTACTCTCCCTCATTGCCTTTTTAGGTATAAACATACATATCTATCTATCTATCTATCTATCTATCTATCTATCTATCTATCTATCTATCTATCTATCTATCTATCTCTCTCTCTCTCTCTCTATATATATATATAATATATATATATAGCCTCTCTTCCTGGAAGAGTTCAAGCTTGGAAATATATATATATACATATAGATAGATAGATAGATAGATAGATAGATAGATAGATAGATAGATAGATAGATAGATAGATAGATAGATAGATAGATAGATAGATAGATAGATAGATAGATAGATAGATAGATAGATAGATAGATAGATAGATAGATAGATAGATATGTGTGTATACATATACATATATATATATTCAAATTTAGCACATAAAAATTGGTGACGGTGAGTTTCTTCAGAATATTTCTCAGTAATTGGAATAGCGTATTCTGCCTTTATCTTTTTCCTGCCACCATCTGGCCTTGGTGTAAGGAATCAATTCCACAGCAGCCATCGGACTCTGGCACTCTAAAAGGCATGTCCGAGCTATGCTTCTCTCGGTATCTTTAGCACAGCTGACCTTTTGTTCTTGCAGAAACAGGCTCAATTGAAACAAGAAGGAACCTGTCATGCAATTTCCCTGCTACAATATTCATTAGTTGGGGGCCATGATCTCCTGTGTCTCTGTAGAAGATTCTTGTTAACAAGCCTCAGCTCAGCAACCTGCTCTTTCCCTGGACCCCTGTAATGTGTTTGTCCCTCCCCCCAGGATTACTAATTCTTCAATTAGGCTTTTAATAAGCCTTTCTTGCGGCATAATCTCTTTTAAACTTTTGGTGTTCCCTTCAACAGTCACTCTGCCATGACAGAAAAGACAATGCTCTAAAATATATTTATTTATTTTATTTTTTATATTTTATTATACCACTGTGAGATATACAATTATAAAGAAGTTCATGTTTGTGTTTCTAGTCTTACAGTGTTCCAGCCCCATCCCTCCATCAGTGCCCATTTCCCACCACCATGTCCCGAATTCCCTTCCCGCTCCCCTAGCCTGCCTCTATAGCAGATTCTTTATCTCTTTTCTCTCTTTCTCTTTTTCTCTTCCTTCTCTTACACATTGTGAATTGCAATACATTCATTTAGATGTTACCATGTGTATCTTTTTGCCTGTATTCAATGCTCAGTTCAAGGCTGGTATTATCACTTTTGACAATTATTAGCACATTGTTCCCTTCTCTGTCTTACCTAACTTCTGACTCTCACAGTTTTGTGGTAGATTCCACCTTTGACAAGGCCTTGTGATCCATGTTTTGCCTGATCCACTCTACATTATACTGGTTTCATACTACATATAGTATGAAACATATATATCTACACATACATATATACACATGTATATATATATGTATATGTGCATAAATATATGCATATATACTACACACATATATAGCATATATATAGATATGTCATATATATAGATATATATGATATATATAGATATGTTATATATATGATATATATGATATATATAGATATGTTGTATATATCATATATATCATATATAGCATATCTAAAACTCCCAGGAGGCAGGGGAGATTATGGGAAAAGCGCCATCTGCACCAGTTGGGCCCTGGTGCTACATGGGCCTCTGGCTGTGAAAGGAAGCTGTGTAGGTCCCCCTGCAGCATCACGGTGACCCTGGTCACCCCAGCACCTCAAGCCTGAGCAGCACTGCATCCTTGGGGCCTAGCAACGAGCCACCAGTCAGACTGGCCAGGTATTATAGGTGGCCCCTGGCCTCCCTCAATATCGCACTATCACTTGACAGGTTTTCCTCAAAAAGAAAAAGACAAAATCAAGTTAAAATAAGCAAATAACTCTCACGAACCATGTTCCACCGTCACTACTGAGCCTGCCTTCTGGGCATAGCACTTAGCACGAGGTAGGAACAAATTTACAAGAACACATCTCATGTAATTCTGGCCATGATATATGTATCCAGAAATCATGGCTGACTCTGTTTACAGCCAAGCTTTTCAGGACAATTTTTTCCATACATTGAATCATTTTGAAAAGAGACTTCAGACTTCATAAGTATGCAGGATACTATAAAAAAAATTGTAGAGGAGGGAGAAATAGTATAGTGGCAGTGTTTGCCTTGCATGCAGTTGGCCCAGGATTGTAGTCTACAAGCACATATGGTCTCCCTATTCCTGAGATCAAAGGCAGACGTACTGCCAGGTATGGTCCAAACACAAAACATGTTTTGGGTAAATACATGCATTAGTGAAAATAGCATTTATTTGATAATTTTTAAATATTGTTGGATAATTTTCCCTTATATCACTTTTCCTATTCGGTCAAAATAGGCTACACTGTACAAAGAAGGGAGGGTTACCTAATGGTCAGAAGGTCCCGGTTCCTCGCTGGAGGTTCTTCACCAATGAGTCAATGGTTCAGTATGTTGGCCCAGAATGCAATGCTGCTATGGCTGTATATTGTTGGGGGGTCTGCAGGAACATGCCCAGTGGTATATGCACCTGGTGATTGTTGGATTTGAACCTATGTACAGAACATGCTAGACATGTACCCTAACCACTGTATTATTTCCTAGACTCAATATTAATGTTCTGTAATATAGTTGATGAAGAAAATGATAAAATAAAATAAAGCAATTCCTCAAAATTATGAGGCTAGAACTTGCAGAACCTTAGACCTTTTCTTTTGAAGTAACATTCTTATAATCTGAGATTTAATCAACCGTAGGAGCAGTGTAAAACTCAACTTTATCTGTTTATGATGTCATTCCTTTATCCCAGGTGGATAGATCTGCACCCAGGTATTAATTTATAGTCAAGTGAGTGGCAACATGGGGAACTAGATATCATTGGAATTATACTTTTTTGTCTTATTTTTCTATTTATCAATAGTAGGGAACATGATATGCCTTGTAAAGCTATAGGCATAATTCAATCAGAATACAATGGTAAGAGTAAAGGGAGAACTATAGTCAGAAATTTTATTGAGTTTTTCGCATACAAGTGAGGAGCAGGTCAAGGTAAACAGATAAGAACTCTAGGTGAAACAATACGATGACTCTGGGCAATGTAGGTATTTCTAATAGATTTTTTGAAAAATTTTCTGGGTGGATTTAGGGCAGGAAAATATTGTCTTCCTGAGTGAGGGGCAAAGTGGGATTATGATCATAGTGTGGGAACAGTTGGTCTGTTAAGGGAAGCCTGATCACAGAATTTTGTTTTCTTTAAGAACTGGATGTTACATGCAGGGTCAGTGTTTTCCAAATCAGAGAAATCATGAATGTCAGAGCATCTACATTATAGTGAATAGTAGAACTAGTGAGATAGAACAGTGGAGAACATGCTTCAACCAGTAGTGAGCCCTGGGAACTCCCAAAACAAAGTATATAGATAACATGTAAACAATCAATACAATTTGTCTTATGATAAGTGTATTCAAAAGTTTAAATACAGAATCTACCAAAGACAGAATGTCACAACTCTGTGACAGACTTATAACAAGAGTTTAAACCATTGTTAAGATAATCTTTCTTATATTCAGGCAGAATTTATCAGTATCAAACTGTAACATTTGTTTATTGAGAAACAACTTCAGGGTGATCTGGTCAGTTTGTTCTACTGTCCATGATGGAACTAAGGATCTCTAATTCTAGCCTCTTTAGGCATTATGGGAAAATTTATTTTAACTGAGACATTAGGCGGAGTAGCCTCAGTTTCTACTCTGTCAGAATTCTTATCTTTAAATCTTTATACTATCTTAGCATATGCATTTTTAATCTCCTCACCATGTTTCTTATATTACTTTTTTTTGTCATTTTATTGAGATACCAGTAGATATTCTTTGGTTGCCGGGCTCTGCCATGCGGGTGGGATACTTTGGTAGATAGTCTTTATTCCAGCACTCTCATGGGCCCTCCTAAACCATGCCACCCCATGTAAGCTCAGCTCTATAACCAAAATCTCCAGGTCTTATGACATTGCCATTTGTTTTCTTACTATTTGCCTTTACATCACAGATATGAGAGATTTTTTGGGGGGATTTGTTTTTGTTTTTTGTTTTTTGCTATTATGGCTGTAGTGACACCTACAAGCAATTAAAGCTAAGGTTATTAGGGGAAGAAAGACATAAAATTTTATGACTTCTGGGTGAGCATAGTAATAATGACTAAAAGAATCAAAAGGCATAGAAATGACTGCAAACATTATCTTTGGGATTTTAAAAGGCCTTGTTGTTTAAAAATAATTCCTAATTTAGTTCAGCTCTGTTGTCAAAGAGAGCTAAATTTCACTAGAATCGGCAATACTTAGATCTGGTAAAGGGCAAAGTTAAGTGTCCCACTACCAATAAAAGGTATTCTTTTTTTATTATGTCTCAGGTAAGCAATATAATAATCATAATTCAATAAAAACTAATAAGAAAGTGTTCCTTCTTATTAATATAAGTCAAATCCTTGTGGGTTTAGAGTGTTGTTAAAGACTAGTACTAGAAATAAAAGCGTTAAAGTAGAATGTGATATATATATACATATATATATGTATATATATATATAACTTAAGGATACAAGAGCCATTAGCAATTGATGTAAATTTTTAGCTTAAAATACTTGGATTTTTCTAATGTTACATAATAACTATAATTTTATCTGATGGAAGGTAGTTTTGTGCTCATAAAATTTCAACCCAGGAATGAAAACTAGACATGGGACAGAATCCAAAACACAGCTACCTGCTGTTCAAGAAAAAACTGCACCCTAGGAAGATTTTTATTCAACCCACCAATTACATTCAAAAGATTTAGGTCAGAATACCTTGGATCAGAATTAAATGCCTGAATATGACAGGCTGTATTCAGACATAATATTATTCTTTTAAATAATAAAAATGTTATTTAAATTTGTGTAGCTTAGAACATAAGGTAAGCAATGACCAGAAAATTAAATAAATATGGCTTTTCCAAGTATTTTTTTAATTTTTATTTTTTCAGCATATCCCAAATTTTATCTAAATCTCTTTAAAAAACATGGAATTCATCCATAAGAGAAGTAATGTTCAATCAATTGTGTGTTTTTCTAAATTCATAAGTACTTGTTATATTTAATTTACGTAATAATGTATCACTTGTCACTTGTCCCTTGTCTTCCCGTTGTTCATCGATTTGCTCGAGCGGGCACAAGTAACATCTCCACACATCCTGCCACATGCAAGTGTAGCCCAAGGGCATCTGCTGGATACAGGAACATGAAGAGCCTCCAACCATTCCTTCAGATCATGGGACTGAGTGTTACTGTTTTTTGGCATATCAAATACGACACGGGTAGGTTGCCGGGCTCTGCCATGTGGGTGGGATAGTTCAGGTTTAATTGAACATTGCGACTATTTTTAATCAACCCATCTTTTGAGACTGGAAAGTATGAAGAGCTTGAAGAAGTTTAAGATCATACTGTTTTGTAAAATGGCAAAGAATTGACAAAGTTGTGTCAGCTTCATGTTTCTCCTATGCCTGCTAATGATTTCTCTAGTTATTTTTTTTTTTTTTTTTGAAGAAAGAGGCAAAAACTGTTGCAGGACTCCTAAGGGCCGCTGCATCTGCTCTGGAGTGCCTCCCGCAAATCACTCCGTAGATAAGGGGGTAGTCTAAATGTGGCATTTTATCCGACCATGTATGCTGTACTAGCTGGTATAAATATTCTCCCATGCTACCACAATCATCGTGGGACTAGCTAGATCTTACCAGCATATTAGCCTGGCCACGTTGGACACCTAAGTAATTAGACCAGAGAGAAATGCTGTTTGCTTCCAAGCAAACAAGCATGGCTCCCTGATATACTCAAAGGCAACTAAAATATAAAACTACAATGAAGTAGAGGAGACTTGTGAAGGCTTGGAGAAATATTTAACTGGCATTAGTATTGGTCATTGGTACAGAGACATGCCATCTCAGAAACCCCCTTCTCTACACTACAAAGGCATTCTCAAGCAGATTTCAGCTCAAAACATTAGCACAGTAAAGGCCCTAGGTGAGGTGCAGGGAGGGATTACCTAAGGGCATTGGACCCTCCCTGCTTTCCATAACAGTGGGAGGAAGGTCTGAGTTACAGGGATATAAACTAGCTGGTTCCCGCTCTCCCTTCCTTCTTCCTTGTGGGATCTCTCCTTGTGAGCGTTCATTCCCCTTGGAAGCTTTTACACGTGGTGGTCGCCATCTTGGCCTACACGTGACTGGGGTTCTAGCCTGGAATCCTAAGCATCGGGTTTTTCCTTTTGCTGATTTGTATGCCTGAACCTGTGATAAGTAAAGCCTTTTAAAACTACATCGGATTCCTGAGTTTTCATCCGTTCCTCACCGGCTTTGGAGGTAGAAGGGAACTCGCTTCCGGCACTGTCGGGGACCCGGCGGAGCACCCCGACAAAAAACAAAATAAACAAACAAAAAATCTGAGTAGGAAAATAACAAGACCAGATTACAGCTCTGTAACCTTGATTACTTGATCACTTGACATCCCATTATTCATCGATTTGCTCGAGCAGGTGCCAGTAACATTTCCATTTGACCCTCTGACATGCCAGTGTAGCTCTATGGAATCTGTTGCTTCAGGAATACGAAGAGCTTCCAGCCATTACAAAATATATGGAATGCAATGCCTGAACTTACCTTTAGCTGCTTGAGCCCATGTGGTGCCCGAGTACATGTGGTGCCCGAGCATGTGTGTTGCCCGCATCTCCCCTCTTAAGATGTGTACTCTCTCTCTCTCACCTTCCCTCTTCCTTTCCCGTCCTAACTCCTCCCTAATCACTATCACTATCTTCCGCTAATCATCTATTTGCTAGAGTGGGCACCAGTAATATCTCCATATGTCCTGTCTCATGCTACTAGAACCCAAAGGCATCCGCTTGCTCCAGGAACAAAAGAGCCTCAAACAATTATATTAGGTCACGGGAATGACCTAATATAAATGTTACTGGTATTTGGCATATCAAATACGACATGAGCAGTTTGCTAGGCTTGCTGTGGGGGTGGCATACCGTTGTAATCACCTCTAAATAAAGCATCTATAGATGAACCGCGCTGCCACTAGCGGCCGCGCTAGCCAGGCTGTGATAGTCTGGTCTGCTGGGTGGAGTTGTGATGAGAGGGAAGTCCGGATGTGGAAAATGGTGGGCCCCATGGAGTAGGGGAGGGTGCTCTGGCTTGTTGTCAGACTCTGCTGGGGTGGCAGGCCAGGGCTAGAACTCCTTCCTAATAAAATCTGTTTTACTTCACTGCTCGTTGACTCCTGAAAATTCTTTTCCACGAGGAAGACCAGAACCCTGGGGAAACCCTGGGTAAGGTCTAGGACTGACTTGCCTTTTATCAGTTCCCTAGTCTGCCCGGGTGGGTCCTGGGCGGCAGAGGCAGCTGGGGAGAAAGTGACCATCTCTCTCCCCTTCAGGCTTCACATAAGCCACCCGTGGGGCCCACCTCCATCATTGCTAGGAATAATTCCTGAGAGTAGAGTCAGGAGTCACCCCCTGACCATCACCAGATGTGACCCCAAGAGCCAAGAAAATTTTTTTAAAGTATCCCCATTCTTAATTTATTTTGTTTTTTCCTAAGTCATATGTGTAAATATATATATATATATATATATATATATATACATATATATATATATATATACATAATTATATATTATGCCCCTCTTGCGCAGCTGCTTGCTGCAATGCAGTTCATCAATAAATGCTGGATTTAGAGATGACTACAAAAGTATGCTACCCGTACGGCAGATCCTGGCAAGCTACCCGTGTAGTGTTTGATATGCCAAATACCAGTAACAATTATAGACTTCATTCCCATGACCTGATGAAATGGTTTGAGGCTCTTTATGTTCCTGGAACAGCAGGTGCCCTTGGGCTCTACTAGCATGAGAGAGGACATATGGAGATGTTACTGGTGCCGGCTCGAGCAAATCGATGATGAATGGGAAGACAGTGGTACAGTGATATGGTGATGCTAAATTAAATTTGTGAATGGTTTATATGAATCACAAAGGAATGAGTAGAGAGGTAATGAAACAGGACACTTATGAGTGAAGACATTTAAACTAGATTTCTTTTTAAAGTGCCGTAATCTTCCTTGAGTAAATCCTACCCACCTCAGCCTGTGTATTGGTGGATATTCTTCCTTCTTGCCTTACCTTTTGGATGCTTCAATTGGCAGCACAGCACTGACAGTGCATGGAGGCAAATAAAACCAGTCCTTACCTGACCCCTTTGTCAGCTTTTCCAACAAGAAATGAATACTCTGCATGGTAACAGTCTTTGTGTAAAGACGGTTGGATTGCCCTTTGTTCACGGATTACCCTTTGTTCACGGCTCTCTGCTCCTACTGGCCTGCCCTGGGTTTTGTATTATAAATGAGAGGTTGCTTTTTCTCTTTCCTGTATGCCTACAAAATGAAGGTCCACCCTTGTCCTTGGGAGGGCCTATAGCCCCCAGGACGGAAAGATCCACTTCTGAGGGGAGGTTCCTGGCAGGAAGAACTTGTCTCACCTCATTGTTTGGAATTAAAGTCCATTACCTCTTGTAACTTCATTCCCTAACCTTTTGTAAAGTATTTATCTCAAGAAGACTTGGTGTGTGCTGAGGGGGTGTGTGTGTGTGTGTGTGTGTGTGTGTGTGTGTGTGTGTGTAGTAAAGAATGAGGAGTGAGTGGAGAAAGATTAAAGTAACATCTCCATATTTACAGAGCCTGAGATCTTGTTCCTTTATCTGTCAGTGGTGGGGGATTGTTCTCAGCCCCGATACAGGCTGCACCTTAATGGATTGAGAGAATTGAATGGGTCCCAGACAGGCCCTGGCATCTGCTGCTTTGGTTAGCCCCTTTCCCTAGTACTGTCGGGGCCTGGAGCTCTTAGGGATCCCCAGAGACTGGAGCCCTGTGACCTCTGTGAGGGATGCCAGTCTCCCCTTATTCACCAGGTCAGACAATGATAAACCTTATCATAAAAGTGAAATTAGACAAAGTGAAATACATTAAATAAGGAGGTGAAAGATTTGTCCTTGTGTGGAATCATATTTCTACTTACTGACAAAACAAATATGTGATTAGAATGACTTCTTATCATATCCATAATAATATCTATGAGAGCTGATTATTTAAATTGACTGACATTTTGATTACTGTATATTATTCATGAAGGCTGAGGTCAATATTATCAGGCTGAAAAGCATCTCTTTATAACAAAGATAAATATATAAATATAGATTGGCAATTTTCCTTCTATCTAAATGGTTACAATCATTCTCCATAGCAAAGTGAGTTTAAGGAAAGATAATTATAAATATAAATATTTAAGATGTTATCTGAACTTGTGACTAGTCATCTATGATTATTATATTTAACCATTATAACATGCCTCTGATAAAGTATTGATCTATAATACCAAAGAACATAGCTATAATCATTTTTCTACAGCTACAAATATTTAAAATGTGGCTACTATGTCCAAGTAACTGTATTTAAAAATTTAAATTTTTATTTAGCTTAAACCTACATTTTAAAATTCAAGCAATACATTTTCCCATTGATAAGACTCCATTTGTTTGACAGGAGAACATTTTATTGCCCCCAATGCTATATAGCTTTTGTATAACAGTATACATGTTACAAATGTGTGTAATTTCTTATATCACGCAAATTGCCACTGATCTAGTCAGTGTTAACATATCTATTCAAACATGTCTATTTCAATTATACATTTTACATTCGTTATTAATATCTATTACTTGTATTATCCCTATACTTGATAGGATAGTATGCTACCCGCACAGCAGGGCCTGGCAAGCTACCTGTGTCATATTTGATATGCCAAGTACCAGTAACAATTTTAGACCTCATTCCTATGACCTGATGGAATGGTTTGAGGCTCTTTATGTTCCTGGAGCAAGCAGGTTCCCTTGGGCTCTACTAGCATGAGACAGGACATATGGAGATGTTACTGGTGCCCGCTCCAGCAAATCGATAATGAATGGGAAGACAGTGATACAGTGACAGTGATACTTGTATTATGCAAGCATTAATATAGTGCTATTAAAATATGGGCAGATTTCATTGTAAATTTATACTGCAAACTCTAGGGAAGCCACTTATCAAAGTTAAATAAGAAGTTTAGCTTATAAAGAAAGGGAAAAACTGGGATATAAAATGCAGCATTAAATGTGGAAAATAGTGAAAGATATGAACACAGAAAGAGAAAATAGCGATAAATAGAAAATTGTGATACATGTGGCAATATATCAGTATCCAAATATATTCATGCAAACTTACAAGTATCAATATTTTAATTATATCAGTACACTGTGAGATATTGTTAATTTTGATAAAAAAAAATCCATGACCCAAATATATGCTTTCTATTAAAAATAAAACTTTAATGGTAAAACCAACACAAATAACTTGAAGGTAAATGTATGAAGTAATAAATACCATAATGACACAAGTCAAAAAGAAAATATAAGAAGCTATTGTTGCAGGACTCCTAAGGGCCGCTGCATCTGCTCTGGATTGCCTCCCGCAAATCACTCCGTAGATAAGGGGGTAGTCTAAATGTGGCAGTTTATCCGACCATGTATGCTGTACTAGCTGGTATAAATATTCTCCCATGCTATCACAATCATCGTGGGACTAGCTAGATCTTACCAGCATATTAGCCTGGCCACGTAGGACACCTAAGTAATTAGACCAGAGAGAAATGCTGTTTGCTTCCAAACAAACAAGCATGGCTCCCTGATAAAATATAAAACTACAATGAAGTAGAGGAGACTTGTGAAGGCTTGGAGAAATATTTAACTGGCATTGGTGTTGATCTTTGGTACAGTGACATGCCATCTCAGAAACCCCCTTCTCTACATTTCAAAGGCATTCCCGGCTCAAAACATTAGCACAGTAAAGGCCCTAGGTGAGATGCAGGGAGGGATTACCTAAGGGCATTGGACCCTCCCTGCTTTCCATAACAATGGGAGGAAGGTCTGAGTTGCAGGAGGTATAAACTAGCCGGTTCCCGCTCTCCCTGTCTTCTTCCCTGTGGGATCTCGCCTTGTGAGCGTTTATTCCCCTTGGAAGTTTTACACGTGGTGGTCGCCATCTTGGCCTACACGTGGCTGGGGTTCTAGCCTGGAATCCTAAGCATCGGGTTTTTCCTTTTGCTGATTTGTATGCCTGAACCTGTGATAAGTAAAGCCTTTAAAATTGCATCGGACCCCTGAGTGTTCATCCATTCCTCGCCGGCTTCGGAGGTAGAAGGGAACTTCGCTTCCCGGCACTGTCGGGGACCCGGCGGAGCGCCCCGACAGCTATGAAGTTAAATTTAGCTAGAACAAGCCTCAGAGGAAGAAAATTTAAGAGAAATAGAGTCTGTATCATGAAACTGGAGTAATTCCTTAAAGAAGTAATAGAAATTTCTAAGATCTACTGACCTATCAACAAAAGATCAAATTAAATGGTACAAAAGTTGTCCTAACTATAAAATGAATTGCCACAACACTGCAAAGATCATTTATCAAAATTGGACAGAAATTAAGTGAAAAATTAGAAAGAATATAATTTAATTTAATAACTTTAATTAATTGCACATAATACATATCTACATAATTTTTTCTAAAAAGGATGAAATGCATATTCTTCTAAAATTCTCATAGAACATTCACCATATTAGACCACACTATGAACCATAAAACTCATTGTCTCAAATTTGAAATAGGATAAATTATTCAATATTTGGACTCAGACACACAGGGCAGAGATGCTACAGGCTCTCCCTATGCTCAGCTGATCATGAGGTACACTGAAGGGAAGGTGAGTTCTAGCTCCTGGGCCATCATCACAACAGAGCCTCCGAAGAAGCCAGAGGAACCCCCCACACCATGAGGGCCGCCATTTTCAATATCTGGACTCCACAACTTGTCAGAATTTCACCCAAAAGAAAAGCAAATCTCTCCCCATGTGCGTAGACACTTTGAGCCATGTGGTTCATCAGTAAATGCACCATATGAGAGCCTATTACTGAGAGTATCCCACCCACACACCAGAGCCTGGCAAGCTACCCATGTCGTACTTGATATGCCAAAAGCCAGTAACAATTATTGACCTCATTCCCAGGACCTGAAGGAATGGTCTGAGGCTCATCATGTTCCTGAAACGAGAAGATGTACTTGGGCTACACTAGCATGCGACAGGACATATGGAGATGTTACTGGTACCCACTGGACCAAATCAATAAGCAAGGGCAAGACAAGTGATACAAGTGATTCATGTTACTCTCAGATAACAGTGGAATTCACACAGAAATCACCAATAGAATCACAGATAGATTACTTGGAGACTAAGAGACAAATTGCTATTACATTGAAATGTTGAGGAAAAATGAAAACACATTTTTCAGTTTGAATTAGTGATAGTCAACAACACAACAGCAAACAAAATGTGTGTGATACAACAGAAGAATTGTTTAGGAAATGATAGCATTGATTATATGTACTAGCAAAAAGGAAAGTAGTAGCAAAGGAACAGTTTAAATCCAGTGCATGCAGAATAAAATGATAGGAGATAAGACATAAATCACTAAAATAAAAAAGCAATAGAGAAAAATGAATAAAACCAAAATTTATTCCAAAAATGTCAATAAATCCAATAAGCCTCTAACAAGGTTGACTAAGGAAAAAGGAAAGGATACAAATCACTAACATGGAGTAACAACAGCACAACAATATGAATTCCAAGAATTGTAAAATCCTACTATATTCTAATATATCATGAAAGAACTATAATACAACAAATTTGTTAAACTAAATGATGAAATGGGAAAATGTGCCTAAAGACAAAATTTGATGAACTAAAGAAAAATATGTTTTTTGAAATTTTGAGTGAAATTGAGTCAATCAATAAATTTTCAATAGGAAAAACACCAGGTTACTTTTTATTTTGGAAAGCTCTACCAAACAAATGCTTAAGGAAGAAATTATTCCATTTCTGTATAATCTCTTAGAGGACATAGAAGCAGTGAGGATAATTCTTAACTCAGTATCAAGACCAAATCAGATAGACATTACTAAAGTAAAAATTATAAATAAATATCACAGAAGACCATACATAAAACCATTCTTGACAACAAATTAACATATCTAATCCAACAAATGCTAAAAATATTTATGCATTTTTGCCAAGTAGGATAATTATAAGTAAACCAGCCTGTTTAAATATTTGCACAAGATTTAAAAAATATGTATTACAGAAACCAAGAAGAAAAATATAATATTAATATGTAGAAGTACCTTATGAAACCAGACATTTGCTCAACATAAAAAACCTTTGTAAACTATGAACTAAGAGGAACTCCCTTTAAAGAACCCTTGCCAAAAACAGTTATCTAATGCTGTAACTAACATAAATTACTTAATTTTCTATTTAAGATCAGGAACAAGGTAAAAATCTACACCTTCCCCTTTCTTTTGTAATATCGGACTTGAATTAATAGACAATGTAACAAGAGAAGGAAATAAAATACATGTGCATTGATAAAGAATAAAGTTCCTGGTGGATAACAACACTTGTATCACTTGTCTTCCTGTTGTTCATCGATTTGCTCTAGCAGTCACCAGTAACATCTCCATATGTTCTGTCGCAAGCAAGTGTGCCCTGGGCAACTGCTCGCTCCAGGAACATGAAGAGCCTCAGGTCATGGAAATGAGGTCTATAATTGTTACTGCTTTTTGGCATATCAAATATGACATGGGTAGCTTGCCAGGCTCTGCTGTGCAGGTGGTATACTCTCAGTAGTAGCCTCTCATCTCGTGCATTTCCTGATGAACCGCAATGGGGAGAGATCGGCCCTTTTTGTGGGTGGAGTTCTGAGGAACTTAGAGTTCGGATGTTGAGAATGGCTACCCTCATGGTATGGGGGGTTCCTCTGGCTTCTTGCTAGAATCACTGGGATATGGGGCCAGGGCTAGAACCTGCCTAGAACTGTATACAGTGTATACAGTGTATAAATGTGAAAGATCTGTGAAGGACCTGTCCTGGTGGATAACATATAACATCTAAACAAATTAAGATATGGTACTGTCTTATTAGAAATAATGCCTCAGCTGAGAGTATAGCTCAAGGTTAGGAGAAAATGCAATGCCTGCATGAGAATGTTCGAAACTTAGCATCAAATGGCTCCTACTGTGTGGTCCTGGAGGCCCTGATAATTCCTAGCCCAGAAGCATACGAGTAGTTCTGAATCCTTGGGTTGTAGCATTGGATTGCTGATCTCTTTTGGTTGAATATCATCAGGAGTAGTCTACACCCCTGACTATTGTTTGAAAGTACCCAAAAGAAGAAAAGAAACAGTACCAAAGGAATTACTTTTTAAAAATCACAGCTTAAGGACAAAGGGTTTTAATATAGTGAAAAAAGTCACAGGGGTCTATAAAAATACACTGTATATTTGTGTATTACAGTGGAATCCCATGAATTGTATGACAGGAAGAATAAATCCTTGTGTAAAATGAACTTTATATAATGAACCAGTAGAAGTGTGTCATAATGAATATAGTCCCTTTTGAGAAGTTAGAATTGCCATGTATACATGTAGGAAGGCATGTGGAAACTCTAAATCTTCACCTCTTCCCCTTAAATTTGCTGAATCTAAAAATTCTCTAAACTTAAGAATCTAAATTTCTTAAATTAACAGAGAATAAACAAAATTATTTCCCTGAAATAAAAAATTAAATTATTGAACACAAAAAAATTGTAATGTGTAAAAAGATTCTAAGTTGGTAATATTTCTGTTACCAAAATAAGGATAAATAATTAGTAAAAATCATAGACATATACATATCCATAATGTATTCACATTAATATACAGACTAAAATTTATTTTCATGAAAATCACCAAATAATTTTTGTCAAAATATGAAATATGCCCAACACTCAATTACTGAGTAACTAAGAATTTTAATAATTCTAATTACTTCTCTTTTTCTTTAATTTTCTTATTTATTTATTTATTTATTTATTTATTTATTTAATTTATCTATTTATTTGCTTTTTGGGTCACACCCGGCGATGCTCAGGGGTTACTCCTAGCTCTTTGCTCAGGAATTTCTCCTGGCGGTGCTCAGGGAACCATATGGGATGCCGGGGATAGAACCCGGCCGGCACAGGCCGGCTGCGTGCAAGGCAAACGCCCTACCGCTGGGGCTATCCCTCCGCCCCACATCTGTCTGTCTGTCTTCCCGTTTATCATCGATTTGCTCGAGCGGGCCCCAGTAACATCTCCATATGTCCTGTCTCATGCTAGTAGAGCCCAAGGCATCTGCTTGCTCCAGGAACATAAAGAGCCTCAATCCATTCCGGAACGAGGTCTATAATTGTTACTGGTATTTGGCATATATATCAAATACAACACGGGTAGCTTGCCAGGCTCTGCCGTGCAGGTAGCATACTCTTGTAGGCATCTCTAAGTCCGGCATTTATTGATGAACCGCACGGCCGTAGGCTGGTCTGCTGGGTGGAGGTCTGACGAGAGAGAAGTCAGGATGTGGAAAATGGAGGCCCTCATGGAGTGGGGGGTCGTCTGGCTTGTTCCGAGGCTCTGCTGGGATGGTGGGCCAGGGCTAGAACCCACCATCCCTCCCGGCGCCTCGTGAGCGGCTGCGTCCAGCCAGTAGCAGCTCTGCCCCATGTCTGTGAGTCCACATATTTATTTTAATTTAGTAATTTTGTGGACTTAAAAGCAAAGTTCTTAGAAATTCTCACATAAACGTTATCAGAGTTCTAATATTTAAAAACTTATGCATTATTTGAAGACTTGTCTTTTCTTGTCTTGTCTTCCCGTTGTTCATCTATTTGCTCGAAGTGTGTCAGTAAAGTCTCCATTCATTGGGAATGAGCTCCATTATTGTTACTATTTTTGGCATATCAAATACACCAAGGGTAGCTTGCCAGGCTCTGCCATGGCTCTGGGTTCATTCCAGGGGGCCCAGTCTTTTCTATGTCAGACCATTAACCATCCAGAGCCCAGGGGCAGAGCCCTGGGTGTAGACAAGCCTGTCTCCTGTCTGCCACCTGCTGATGCAGCCGGGAACTGCACCCACACCTGCAACACCTTGAGGGGCAGGATTTTGAAGCTTATGTGTATTTGAAGGCTATGTGTATTAAATAATTAATAAATAATTTGTTAATAATCTATGAAGATGAATTTATTTTGCAATACAATCTTATAAAATGAACATTCCTTTTAAAATCGTACCACCAATGGATCAGTTAGCATTTTAATTAGGATAGTTTTGCCATTCTTGACACAATGTAATATTTCATTAAAGAAATCCTGGAGCAGTGAGAGGACAGGGAAAGGAAATATAGAAGTGGTACAAGCAGTTAGAGAAATCAAGCTGCAGCTTGAAAAATTGGAGACCATTGCATGGTTTCCTGACATTCTCTCTTATCTGAGAACTTTGACAGATGGAAAAAAGACATAAAAGGGCAAGAGTCAAGAGCCCAATGAACTGCTGAATCTCAAATGCTGAAGTCTCCTAGCAACACAGAAGGACTTTTCTTCTTTTTTGGTGAGAAGTTGCTAAAGGATAAAGCTTTGTCATATGTACTGCTTGCCTCTTTGTCCATATGCCCTAAGTCTACGATTATTAGAATTTGCTTTTCTGGTTGTAAAATCCCTCTTCCCTCATTGTTACCCAAACTACTTAATGCATATATGTGTGAGTGTGTGTATTATGCCAATATTATTCCCGCTTTGGGGATCTTTGTATGTGCTGTTTTTCTACTTAAATTTTCTTCTCCCTATGATCTCTACAAATCTCAGATTAAATGTCAGAGCAAAGGGAATCAGGAACTCTACAACTTAAGTATAAGACAAGCAAGTACTCTTTTGCCTAATGATAAATTTCCCCTATGGCTAGCCCAGTTTCTAAGAGCCTGTACTAAAACATTTGCTGAATGACCATATGAAATGTGAATATTCATTTCAAAGGGCTTTTACATTTGAAAACAATTTTAGCTTATGCAAACTTATCCAAAAGTGGTAGAATAATAATATTCTAATTGTATTTAAATTTAGACTACAAAACAAAACTTAAGTTAGAAGACAAAGCAACATACCAGGCAGCTATAAAAACAAAATTCCAACTCATATGCTCTTTGTATCACTTGTATCACTTGTCTTTCCATTGTTCATCGATTTGCTGGAGCAGGCACCAGTAACATCTCCATTAGTTGGGAATGAAGTTCATTATTGTTACTGTTTTTGGCATATTGAATGCACCATAGGTAGCCTGTCAGGCTCTGTCATGGCTCTGGGTTCATCCCAGGGGACCCAGATTTTTCTATGTCAGACCATCAACCATCCAGGGCCCAAGGGGCAGAGCCCTGGGTGTAGACAAGTCTGTCTCCTGTTTTCCAATTGCCTACTCAGCCGGGCACAGCAGCCACACCTGCAACACCTTGAGGAGCAATATGCCCTATGTACTGTGCTAAAAATTATTTTTATAAAAGACTATGTTTTTTCAGGGTCTATGTCATAAATATGGAGTAATAAAATGTAATTTATTATTATTTATTCTTAAGAGATTTACGGTGGCTAAGGAGATGCTTCAGCTAGGGGAACATGAGACACTTCTGGCCATACGTGGTCAGTCATGCTAGAAGGCTCAATGATAGGGCTAGAGAGTGCAGAATTGCTCATTCTGGGGGTGATCATGGCATCTGGCAGTGTTTGGGGCTATCAGAGCTTTATTAAAATGAAAGATGTGATTCAAATACCACATGAAGTATCCATTTGTGAGCAAAAATGGCCACAATGAATTTTAAATCATTTTTGTATCTCCAAAAACTCCTTTCATTCCCATCAACCTGAGTCTAACAGAATGTGTAATCTATTTTCTTTCTCTAAATTTTTATCTCATCTCCATAGTTTGGCACTTGTTTTCACATTTTATACTCATTCCTATATGGATCTTCACTGTATCACTGTCTTCCCGTTGTTCATCAATTTGCTCAAGCAGGCACCAGTAACATCTCCATACAGTAACATCTCTGTACGTCCTGTTGCAAGCGAGTATACCCCAGGGGCATCTGCTTCCTCCAGGAACAGGAAAAGCCTCAAACCATTCTTTCAGGTCATGGGAATGAGATCGATAATTGTTATGGTTTTTGGCATATCAAATTAAATGGGTAGCTTGCCAGGCTCTGAGGTGGTTAGTGGGCTCTCTTAGAAGCTATCATTAGACTTTCCAAGCTTTAATAGTTTTCATATGTATTCCTTCCAAACCATTCTTTTTCCTCTTTTCTTGCTGTTTAAAGTCCATTTTCAAATGCATCTTTCTCAGAAGAAAATTTTCTCATGCTGTATGAAGAGTCAATTGCTTTCTGTCTTTTCCTGTCTAATGTGCCTAGTACTCACCTACTATCAGATTTTTATGCTTTATTATATATATATATACATATATTATATCTATGGATTTTATCTATTTATTTTATCTATGAAGCCAAGCACATTTCTGCCTTTCTGTGTACTGGCAGGACTATTCCTTTAAGTTGCTCAGCTTGACCATCAGGCACCTCAAGTCTTTTGTGAGGCTGAAGGAGCATCTGAGGCATTGGACGGTGGTTGGGAAGAAGAAGGAGATACTGAATAGACCCTGGATGAGAGATTCTTAATACCAAGAGGAAACCAAGTTAGTTCTTTCCTGACTCTTCCTTCCATTGCTACCAGATCTGTGTCCAGAGTTCTCTGTGTTTCAGTGTGCAGTGACAATACATACATCTCTGGGGATTGTATTATTTGACGATGTCACTGTGAACTTCAGCTGGGAAGAGTGGCAGCAGACCCTGTACTGGGATGTGACACTGGAAATCTACAGTCATCAGGTGTCATTGGATACTTGAATGGATGTAGACACACGGGGCAGAGCTACTACTGGCTCTCTCTGTGCTCAGCTGATCATGAGGTGCCAGGGAGGGAAAGCAGGTTCTAGCCCTGCCCACCATCCCAATAGAGTCTTGCAAGAAGTCGGAGGAACCCCCACACCATGAGGGCTGTCATTTTCAACATCCCGACTCCACAGCTATTCAGTGCTCCGCCTAAGAGAAAAGCTGATTCTCCCTGATTCATCAGTAAATGCACGAGATGAGAGCCTACTACTGAGAGTATCCCACCCACACGGCAGAGCCTGGCAAGCTACCCGTGTTGTATTTGATATGCCAAAAACCAGTATTATAGACCTCATTCCCATGACCTGAAGGAATGGTTTGAGGCTCTTGGTATTCCTGGAACGAACAGTTGCCCTTGGACTACACTAGCATGTGACAGAATATATGAAGATGTTGCTGGTGACTGCTGGAGCAAATCGATGAACAACGGGAAGACAAGTGATACAAGTGATTTTTTTATGTACTTACTAATCTTCTCACTAGATATTGAGCATATTTTCATATCTGTTAACACACGGTGCTTAGTTTTTCATGTTAAATGTTTGGTCCTGGGAACTTAGCTAAAGCCAAAGTGTGCCTATGTCAGGGGGCTGGAGCGATAGCCCAATGGGTAGGGCGTTTGCCTTGCATGTGGCCAGCCAGTGCCTGCCCGGTTGGATCCCCAGCATACCATATGGTCCCCAAGCACCGCCAGGAGTGATTCCTGAGTGCAAAGCCAGGAGAAACCCCTGAGCATTGCCGAGTGTGACACAAAAAAACAAAACAAAAAAAAGTGTGCCTAAGCCATTTGAATGTTATATTTTTTAAGTATAGAGGAAATCAACATCATTCTTAGCAACTGAAGGGTAAAATCAAACAAATCCCTACTGAGTAAAAAGGAGAAAAATCTCGGTGTTGTAAAATAGAGAAGTATGTAGAATATAAGGTTGTAATTAACCTCTTCATATGTGCCCAACTGCAATCCTCTACAAGGGTCAAGCAATTTGCAATGAAAATGAAATTTCCAACATAAAAAGGAAGAAAGAGTGATCTCATAAAAGCTTTGTTTCACAAATACCTTTGGGTGGTTTCAATCAACACAGGTTGTTAGCATAGGCATTTGTAATAATCCTTTTTTTCAAGAATGGAAGATTTTTTTTGCAGCAGTCTTAAAAAACAGAATAAAATGCAAGGATCTCAAATTGAAGCAGTTACAGTGAGACAGTGAGTTTTTTTTTTTTCTATACTTACAGTGTGAATGCAAATACCAAAGATATGAGACAACCGATAGAGAGAGAACAGTGCAAAATTTACTACCTGGCAAGATATTTCTGGGTTCATCTGCATTCATATCACAGAAAGAAGGAAAAAGACACAGGTATACAATCATATTTGGTTGAATGATATATCAAGCAACTCTGGGTCAAAACACTAAACAATACTTACAACTCATACAAACAACCTGACTCTGTAAATTTCTTTCTAAATTGAAGAGCAGATTCCTGTGGGCTTTGAAAGGGAATTCTTTTCTAAATTACTGGGTAATTTTCCCCACTCCAATTGAGCTATATAATCAGACATGGTCAAAACATTGTACTAGGAAGCATAATAGAAAATGAATTCAACAAAACCATGACTTCATGGACCCACAGCTGCAGAAAGGGGTCAGAAATGAAAGTGACAAATCTATGTTGGACTTTAGAGGGTTTTCAGTAGAAAAGAAGTCTATCTGCCATTGCTCCGTATTCATTGAGATTTCATAATATTGCGAGGAATTGAAAACATTTTACATGTTATAATTTACTAGATTAAACCCTTAGAAATGTGTACCTATAGTGAGATCTTCTTTACATCCTCTTCTTTCTTACCTCTAATGCTAATTGGAACAAAATGAGACTCATGAAATTGAGTAGAATACTGCTGAGCAAAATGCCTTTCACAGTATTCAGTTTTGTATTCTAGCCATGCTTAAGAGTTAAAATTTACCTCCTTTAGTTAAGAGCTAACAAAGTCGACAAACTAAAAAGAATTGGTTTGCTTGAAGTAAACTGTCTTCCAAGAGTAAAATTTATAATAGCTCCCCAAAATAAAAATGACAACTATCTATATAAGCTTATATTGGCTTTATTGCAAATCAAATGCATAAACAATATTTTGTTTTTGCTTAAAAAAATACTGTAGTTTCCTATACTGCTGCCAATGAAATGGGCATATCTTCTGTTTTCACCACAGGAACAAAGATCAAGAAAAGTTTTCCAAGAAGACCAATCCAACTCTACCCCTCACACCCACATTGGCCCTTGCAATGGACTCTTACCTAGGCAGAAGCCCCACGTGGGGGCAGAGGAGAATAACCTATGAAAGCCACCTTGAATGAAGGAGACACATATGCTGCCTGAGCCCATGTGCTGCTGTACCCACGCTGCCAAGCACATGTGGTGCCCACATTTCCCCTCTTTAGAGGTGTACTCTCCCTCTCTTTCTCTCCTCCTTCCTAAAATCCTCAAAATAAAATCTGTTTATGCTTTGCTACTAGTCTCCTCCTGCTATTCCTCAGAGAGGTAAATGACAAGATCACAAGGCCTGGGTGAGGCTTAGCCTTTCCAGGGCCTCCTGGAGGGGCAGAGGTGAATTGGGAGAAAGTGACTGTCACTCTCCTTCCTGCCTCACTCACATAAGCCACTCAATTGGGCAACTGACATAAATAGGTTCTAGGCTAAGAAGTTAAAATGTTATTTGACGAGAGAAAGCCACTCCAACCCTTTTCCGCCTTTTCATTTTCTTTACAGAATAATATGTTACATAATATGTCAAATATCCTTAGCGTAATGACCTATTGGTAAGAGCTCAGGTTCCTGGGATACGAGTTTACTTCCCCCTTCTTTTCAGTCATTTTCCTCTAGGATGCAACTACAGGTGCTAGGGTTGGATTGGTCCCACCAGCAACACTGCCTGTCTGTGCAGTCCCTCAGGTGTGAGGGTATCGGGGCCACATCAGTCAGTGTTTTGGGAGTCACATGGTGCTGGGTTTCTGACTCCGGCACTTCCAAATGCTAGACAGGCACTCTACTACTGGAGTCTTGTCACTGGCCCCTTAAAGGTATTTTGAGCATAAAGTATGTATTTAGCAAATTCTAAAGTGCTGCTGATGCGAGGTGAACAAAGTAAACATGTCCTCTGAACCCAGAAAACTTTTTTTTTGGTCAGAGTGAAAAACAATGAGGAGCTCATTGTTCTTGTTAGACTAGTTCTTATAGTTCTTTTTAATATTTATTTTGAGCATTTCGTGATATCTGGAGATGCTCTGGGCTTAATCTTGGCTTTGTGTTCAGTGATCACTCTTGGCGTTGCTAAGGAGGCCATATATGATGTCAAAGATTTTACCAGTTCAGCTGTGTGCAAGGCATGTACCTTAATTCTATAATAATCTTCCAACATGTTTGAATTTTTTTAATTGCATGATTATAGATTATTATTATACTAGGGCAGAGTAGTCAGAAAAATTAAGAAGTTAAGTTTTGAGCCAAAAACCAAAAGATGTAAAAATGGTCATATATAAAGGGACGCTGGGTAGGCAAGGGAGTGAAGAAGGTCAGGGTGGAAAATTTCAGAACCAATGTGTAAACCACACATTTTTGCAAAACAGAAAACCAAACACATCAAATTCTAAAAAGTTCTTATTTTGCAGAAAAAATTTATTTGAATTGAGCAAAATTTTCCACCTTTCCCCTGAATTTAGTGAAATTTCTTGATTATGCAGGTCACATGATGTCATATTACATCAAGAATTGTGTGCTATTTTGCATATATTCTTGGCATAAAATATTCTCAACTGCTACAGACTTTGTTTTTCCTAATCTAATCTCTACTATTATTTTGTTTTAAATTTAAATATCATGTACTTTGAAGTTTTCAAATTCAAAATTCATTAATATTTTAATCACATTAACATAATAAGTATTACTGAAATTTTATTTTCTTAATATCATATCTATATTGTACTGCAGAAAGATAAATAGAGCTATTCCAAATTAATAATTAAGAGGCATCAGTATATTTTTCATGACATACAAAATATATAAAAAATCTTTCAACAAAAGAATAGGTAACAAAAATATGATACAATGAATTTTTTCATTTGCCTTCAGAAAAATAAGGAAATTATCTAATACTATACAACAAGAATAAAGCTTGAGGATATAAAGTTAAACAAATTAAGCTGGGCAGAAATATTAGTAACTGTATAGTTCTACTGATGAGTTACCCAAATTGATCAATTTCAGGAAGTGAAAGAATGAAATAATTGTTACCAGGTCCTGAAGGTAAGGTAAAATAAAAATACAGTGTAATTATTCAACGAAGTTTTACTTACAGAAGATGCATAAATTCTAGACATCCACTGTGTAAAATTAGACCGCTAATCAACTCCTGGCTTTGTGCTCAGGGATCACTTTCAGCAGGGCTCTGGAGACCCTATGTGATATTCTGATTGATGCCACACTGGGTGCATGCAACATAGCACCCTACCCACCTACTACCTATTGCTTTAGCCCAAACCAATAATATTTGGGTGGTGGTTAGGAAACTAGGGACATTGGTAATGGAAAATGTGTCTGGGAACCCAGCGTTTTCTGACCACTGGTGAAAGTGTGAGTGTAGGAAGATTATATAACTGAAACCCTATTTTAATAAGAGATCTTGAAATAAACTAGATTCATTTGTTTTGGGAAAAGTAGAGAGCTACCAGGTAGTAATCGGCAACAACACATACTTGCACAAACTAACCAAGTGGAAAATTTTTGAGGAGCACTTCTTGTAAAGGGGTTTAACAAAGAAAGAACATCCATGTATTTTTTTCTTGAGAGCCATAGCATCATGGGAAACACGTTTTTAGGAATTGTCTCAAGTTTTCTAATTTCAGTTTTACCATTTCTTAAGAGAACGAAATAATATCTCCACAGAATCTGACAATCAAAAGTAAGATAGAGAATGACATCTGATGTCACAAAGTTAAATGTGTTAATGTTTTAGATTTTTGCAAACTACATATTTCATTTTATTGTGACTATTTTTTTAAAGAGAAACCTGGAAAAAAGTGACGGATGAAGAAATGGATTGATGATATTTTATCTGACACTATTCACTCATCACAATGATTAGAATCTAAGGTTGTCTGTTGTTATTTTCATATTTTTGCCACTTCATCTCTTATTCTGAACCAGAGGATAATGTGAATTAAATTTTCATCACAAACAATGGTGTTTCATTTCTTATAGGTAAAAACATTTTAATCTATGAAATAAATTATGTGTTCACAAATCAGACTGTCATCTTCAGGTAAGCTTGTGTGCGCATGCATTCACTCACACACACACATAAATCCAATTTGAAGTTGTGAATTATTATTTGAAAGGTGTAGGTTTCACATGAGAAATTTCATCATCTGAAATTGCCTTGTCGTTGGGGATAATAAGAATTAAATTCAGCTACTGAAAGGAACAAAGACAAATATTGAAAGATGGGAGACTTTTCTAATCCACTGAAGAACTGCAAAGTCTTCTGTGAGATTACACTGAGGCACCATTTGCAGAAATCATTAACTGTTTCAGTTTATTAAAAGATTAAGAGTAAATCTATTTGGGTAATATGTAGTTTGCTAGACAAGAAATTTCTTCAAAATCAATAGCTTTTGCTTTTCATTTCCTCTCAGCTCACTGAGAGGTAATCAACATGGGAGTCGTTCTGATCACACTAAGAGAACATTCTGATCTTCATTAGTGCAGGGTCGATGTAAGACATTTTATTTCATATCAAAATCTAAAGACTGTTTCCCTAGAATTAAAACCTTCTCTACTTCAGCACATCAAGCCACAGGGTTTCATAATCCCCATAATTAATACACTACTGTGCACACAACTTTTAAAATAGAACTTGGGAAGTTGCAAATAGAGGTTGCATGTTTGAAAATCAATAAGGAGATATTTCTCATCCTTTTTATGTTTTTTTTCCTGTTGTTTGCTTTTATTATGATTAGGGAAGGGCATAAAGGTGAGATGAAGGTAAGAAATGTTAGAAAACAGATTTTTAGGCTTTGACAACTGCTTCCTCTTTCCTTTTTATATGCAATATTGTATGGATGAAATGAAATGCAGATTGTTTCCCAGTGATTATAATTTTTGGTTATTAATACAAAGAAACTATAATTAAATCATATTAAAAGAATGTATCCAATCCATTCTTTTGTTCACTCAGCCAATAAAGTGTCTCTAGAACATATGTTCAAGTCATTGTGCCCAGCACAAAATGCCAAAACAACAGAGTCCATTTTCTTCAGGAAATTAAGGTCTTGATGAGAAGTAGAGAAACAGAGAAATATAATAATAACCATAGGAGAAGGGTCATAATTAAGGCAATATGTGGTGCTATTAGAGTAATAAAGAAGCAACCTCAGCCTGTACTTGAGTGTTTTTCAGAAAACTTAGGAAAGTAATGATCTCTTCTAAATCGGGTGCACTCATCACATGAACAATCCAGTGACTAGATAAAAATTACTTTCAATATAGGAGCAGGAGAATTAACATAGAACTTGAATGTGCATTATGTTTCTAGAGTACTAAAATGTTATTTAAAAAAGTTAGATGATCAATCTAAAAACAAAGATGTTAGTTATTTTTGAGTTTTCATGGTATCTTTGCTGTCTCATTCCATTGGCAATTTTACACTGACCTTACCTCTCTTTTGTTCTATCATGGTTACAAAGTGGCTTGTTTAAGTGTCTCTTATATTCTGTGAAAGTTCTTTATGTACAGTAGGGAATACTGCTGACCTGTCAAATCCTATCTGTCAACAACCAGATGCCAGCTTTCAGGATCATTTTTCAAATTTTATGTTTTCAATATAGTACATGCCATTGCATTATTCCTCCACTTAAGGATACTGGTTTTGCTCCTTTTTTATTATTTTGCTCTGTATCACATGCAATTTGGTGGTGAAAACGGTGTAAACACAAAGATGGAATTTATTTGCAATAGAACATTTATATTTAAATTATAAAATATTGTCAAGCTCCTATTTAACATGTCAAAACCAATATTCAACATGTCGATTTCTTCAATTACTATAAAAGCAATCCACCTTATATTTGGCCAATATTACTAATACTTTAGTGTTTATAAATCTAATGGAATATTTATGCACTTCTATTAAACATATATAGATAATTATAAGCACAAAGTTGATCATATATTTTGTGATATATATGTCTAAGTAATACATGCCAATTTAATATTAATTTACTTTATGATAAAATACATACACATATATGTGTATTTACATGTATGTAACACATGTGACTATGTAAATATTATTATATTATTATACAAGAAAGAAATATCATTGTTTTTGCTCCTGTTTTACCAATCAAGCTAACATATTTGCATTTTATCATTGGAGCTTTTCTCTTCTTTGAATTGCTTCTTCCTTCATGCAGAGTTACTTTGATTATTTTTCTTCACAAAATTTAAGAATAGTTCTTAGGCTTTACAGAAACATCAATTGCTGATAATTAATCTCTCCATTTACAGAAAATTTGTATTATTTTGCCATAGATAGTTTAGATAAAGCACATGGTGAAGAGAAGTAAGGCATAAATTTTTAAAATGTTAGAGGAGAAATGATTTACATAAAAGATAGACTAGATATTTTGTCACAATCTTTAATTTAGATTTATATTTTATATTTCCATTTATCTTACCGATAAAATTTACTTTATGCCATTATGCAGAACTTTGCCCATTATCATTAGCATATTTCTTTCAACATTATACACTGATTTATCTACTACACTGGAAATAAGCTTTAAAAAGATGTATTCTGCAGTTTCCCACAAGAAGGAAAATTACAGTTTATTTTGTATTTTGCAGTATTTTGAATATGGAGTAGATTCTGAAGGAACCTGCATTGAATAGGAGAGAATTGTTGAAATGTTAATGTCTCTTATTTGCAATTCTTTTGACTACTAGCTCAGTTTGAAATGACTTCACAGTAGACAGAAGGAACTTTGCCTGTGCATCTGTTTCTTTTAAAAAGATTTGACCTTAGACTTCAAAGTCAGACCATTATAATCATAATAAGTCAAACCCTATTATTATCAGCAATATAACCTTGACCAAGTAAATAAGTATTTAAATACTCTTTTCTCAACAACAAAATATGGTGGGCTGTTATGATATACTCAGTAATTTCTCTTTACATGTAAATACTAGAGGGTCTTATATACATTAAACACCTTACCTTCTTGGGAAATTATTCTGAGATATTTGCACTGTGCTTAATCAATGCTTGTATATTCTGTATAAAAGTTTAATAGGATTTAGGATAATTTATGATAAATGAATGGAGGGAAGCAGTATTTATACCATATAAATACTGCTTTGAATTCTCCTATTTAAATATTTGAACAATGTAGTCTGCTTCTCAAAAAGATTTTATTTCTATAAATTATAGTATGATTTCTATATGCCTCAGTGTTGATATCTATTTCCCCTTTATTCCTCATTTACAAGACTCTAACCCTAGTTTGATCTCTAGCACTGCATATGGTCAACTGATAATCATTAGGAGTAATTCCTGAGTACACAGCCAGGATTAATACTTGAGTATGAAGCCAAAAGTAAACCCTAGGCACAGTGTGATTGACTGAAATGACTTCCTCACTCCTCTGTCCTTAAACAATAGAGCAGCTTGTGAACCATGAGGAGCAAGAGGAAGAATGTGTTTTTTTACATTTATCAGAAGAACATTATTGGACAAATAACTACAATCACATTTTGTTCAGATAATATAGCATCACAGAAATTGTGATGAGACATAATTCCAACTTTAGCCTGGAATTTGGGTCATTGAGAAGTGGGAATTCTCATTCATTCTGGTACATGTGGGTCTAATTTCTAAAGAGTGTAAAGGTACACTGTCAGTTCACAGGAAATCTTCAAGCACTGCCTTTAATTATTTATATTTTGCATTTACATTTTGGAATAGGGTTCTGCTTCCAAGATCCCAAAGAACTAATTAAATTCATTGCATTTCTGTTACTTAAAGTGTAGAGAGTGAGAAAGAAATATGTCTGTAAATGTGAAATCTGAATGCATTGGTATTTGGTATGATGGAAAAAGGAGAAGAAATAAAATCATGTTTCCTGGCGTTTTATGTCAGACAATTAAGTCTTGAATATAAGTCAGTATTTTATACCTATTTCAGATTAGAAACAAATAAAACACGGGAAAAGAATTGAAATTCCTTCAAGACAGGTTCTTACTTTCAGCTATGTCAGTGTCTAAAATCAAAGTGCGCATCCTTTACATGAGGATAACAGCATTTCTCCAACATGGAACCTACAATAACAGTTTTGTAACTAGGTTGGAATTTATCTTTGCACTAACTGTGGTAGGAGGAAAACAAATATCACTTACTGATTTCCTTCAGTAAATGAAACCTAAGTGGGAAACATCAAGCCTAAATTACAAATTAAATGTCTACATCAGGCAAGGAAGACATGAGAACTGTGTGAAGATACAGAAAACAGAAGGGCATCACTTTCCTAGAGAACTCATGTACCAGTTAATTATTTCCACAGAGAAATACAAGCCCAATGTTTCCAGATCTCATTTTCCCCCACAGTAAGCAAAAACCATAGGATTTTTATATCATATCAGTGAACAAGTTACTCATGTTTACAAGATGTCACAGGCAGAAAAATTATATTGAATTTTGGTAGGCACATTTAAGAATACACACAAGAAGCCAAGAATTTTTGACAAGTATAATTTCTATATATAAGTGATTTCTAACAAAGCTAGTTATAAAACATTTGAACAATATTTCCAAAAGATTCATTGATTGGAATTGTATTGGAGCATACAATTTATTTGTGATCTAATTACTGTCACTGCTTAAATTAAATATCTGTTTCTTGTAAAAGTGAAGTGCTACTAATAATACTTTTATTCTGGGCATGTTTTTAAATTTTATTTATTTTTTAATTTTTATTATACCACCTTGAGGTATACAATTACAAGGATGTTCATATTTGGGTTTCAGTCATACAGTGTTCTAGCACTCATCCCTCCACCAGTGCCCCATTGGACATGTTTTATTATCCTAAAATAGTTAAAATGTATATTCTAATAACTTTTTATTACAGAATTATTAAGATAATCTAACACTAACATAGAGGCACCATGTAGTTTCCAGACCTTATTTAAACTGTGCCAACAGATACAACAACTGAAACTAAATAATCAAAATAAATCTAGTCAAATTTGGTTCACAAGGTGAATTTAATTACTGTAATGTTTGCGTTGTTTCTATAATTCCTGTCTTTGAGTATTATGATCTTGATATTTTTAAGATCACAGGGGATTAAGAATATAGTTTTTATTTATTTGTTTGTTTTTGGTTCACACCTGGCATAGCTCAGGGCTGCATTCTGGCACTGAGCTTAGGAAGTTCTTCTTGCAAGCACAGGGGACCATCTGGGGTGCAGGAATCAAACCCACTTTGGTCATGTGCAAGGCAAACACTGGTCTAATGAACTTTCTCTCCAACCCCTTTAAGAATATCTGTGATATGATTTTCACTGATATTTTCAGTTTTCATATTAATATAGTCATCTTTTTTAGCTTTAATTAAAGCTTGTAGGTTTCACATAAACAGATCTTATCTATAGAGAATAGCCTTTTCTGAATTTTGTATAAAGTTTTATCTATACTTTACTTTTGAAAAATAGTTCATCTCTAATGATTTTTTGTGATTGATATACTATGAAAGCCATGGATTAAATTGTCTTTTTTATGTGCATATATAATTATACAAAAGTATACATATATACACATTTATATACATACACATACACACATACACATATGTGTGTTTGTGTAAATATATATTAGATATTATTACTCTAATATATTAGATATATTAGATAGAACAACATTAGGTACTATGGTATTGCATATACATAATTTTTGATTTATTTTTGTCTTGGGGACACATATGACAATGCACAGGGGTTACCCTGGCTCTGCACTCAGGAATCACTTCTGGCGTGCATATACATATTTGATCTAGTACCTTGATATAATACATATATATTTGATCTAACAATAAGCAGAATATAATAACGGGTCTGTGAAAGAGTGTTCAACTCTAGTTTAACTGTTAATGCCACGTGGCTCCCCAGAGTGGCAGATTACCTGCTGTATGCCCTGGAGGTGCTGTGAGGTCTACTGGGGTGGCCAGAAATTGCTGGCACCACAGATTCCAAACAATCCAGAGCTTTGAACATTCAATGACACATCCTAGTTGTCCTAGAATTGCCAGGAGCAGGTTCCTCCCACCCCAAGTTCCATGAGAAGTCTTTGGAGTCCCCTCAAACACCTAGGAGGAGAGTGAACGATTTAGTGGCAGCATAGATTCCATATATGAAATATGTCTACTTGTCGGGCGCTCCGCCAGGGTCCCCGACAGTGCCGGGAAGCGAGTTCCCTTCTACCTCCGGGGCCGGCAAGGAATGGATCAACACTCAGGAATCCGGTGCGGTTTTAAAAGGCTTTACTTATCACCGGTTCAGGCATACAAATCAGCAAAAGGAAAAACCCGATGCTTAGGATTCCAGGCTAGAACCCCAGCCACGTGTAGGCCAAGATGGCGACCACCACGTGTAAAACTTCCAAGGGGGAATAAACGCTCACAAGGCGAGATCCCACCAGGAAGAAGACTGGGGAGAGCAGGAACCGGCTAGTTTATACCCCCGCAACTCAGACCTTCCCTCCCATTGTTATGGAAAGAAGGGGAGGGTCCAATGCCCTCAGGTAGTCCCTCCCTGCATCTCACCTAGGGCCTTTACTGTGCTAATGTTTTGAACCGGGAAGGCCTTTGGAAATGTAGAGAAGGGGATTTCTGAGATGGCATGTCACTGTACCAAAGACCAACACCAATGCCAGTTAAATATTTCTCCAAGCCTTCACAAGTCTCCTCTACTTCATTGTAGTTTTATATTTTATCAGGGGAGCCATGCTTGTTTGTTTGGTAGCAAACAGCATTTCTCTCTGGTCTAGTTACTTAGGTGTCCTTACGTTGGCCAGGCTAATATGCTGGTAAGATCTAGCTAGTCCCACGATGATTGTGATAGCATGGGAGAATATTTATACCAGCTAGTACAGCATACATGGTTGGATAAACTGCCACATTTAGACTACCCCCTTATCTACGGAGTGATTTGCAGGGAGGCAATCCAGAGCAGATGCAGCGGCCCTTAGGAGTCCTGCAACAACTCCCCCTGATTAGTTTACTAATAAAAATTGAAAAGGTAAGAAATATTTAGTAATGTACAGAAAATTAAGATAAGAAAAAAACAATTCCAATTGCAAAATGATAATACATGTTACTTTAGGATCCTAACTTGTTTTTTGGACCCAAAGCAAAGTTCAAGACAAAGTGTTTTTTAGCTGTCTGATTATAACGGACTATAGTTTGCACTGTCCATAATTCGTGAGAGTCAATTTGCTATATTTTATGTAAAGTCAGGTGTCTGGAACAAAGTCTGTGGGGCTACTTCTGGAACAGCAATAGCGGTGATCATATGAGTATGAGTCTTTGGAGAGCAGCGATCAGGAACTCGTTGAATTGTCAGGAACACTGGATTGGGTCTCAGGAACACTGGAACAAGTATCTCGAATTCTAGAACAGGAGTCTTGAGTGCTGGAACAGGTGTCCGGAACATCGGTGTGATATCTGGGGCGCTGGAGCAGGAGTCTGGAACATCGGTGTGGGCGTCTTGCAGGGCTTCTTCAGCAAGGGAACATTGGCACCAGTAACTGTACCTGTAGCTTAGGCGAGACAAAAACACTTTTCGAGGTTAATCACAAGTAGGGATTTTAAAGCTTTGTAGGGATCCAAGTTTGGGATGGAGAGAAGAATATAAAGAAGCTCCAACATGGGTGGAGCAGGGAAATAAGTATGAGAATTGATGATTTTAAAATTGATAAATCTAGTGGATCAGCAGTGGAGTTGATGAATGTAATAGAGGTTTGTAGTGGTCAGAAATTGAGAAGGTAGTAGTTGAGGACATAACATAGACACAACATTAATCACAAACATAATGGTGGCCACCACATGCACACACACGCACACATACATTTGATCCATCAATATCTTACAGCTGTGTATGTGACCCATTTAGGGTGATAAATGGTAACGAATCAAGCGCTTCATAAATATAAAGCCGGCAAATGATGGTGAGAAAGTGTCTTTTCCTGTGAATAGAGCATTGGGAAAAATTAGTTTTGCAAATTATTAAATTTTTAGCGAGGCACTGTTTTAGGAGTCTCAGAGTATTGAGCACTGTAGCGCAGGATACTGGATTCGAATATCTCATCCTGTGAACAGAATCATTAGAAAAACAATTTTTCATTGGTTTAGCAAACATTTTTGTAATGAGCACTGTGATCAGAGTCCACCCATTTTTCCACTCTTTTTTTTTTTGTAAGAAAGAAAATATTTAGGCTGTAAGGCAAGATATTAGACATGAACCATGATCACAGACTGCAAAACAAGATCATTATGAAAAGGAACCAATCCAGGAAGTTTAAACAGCAACTTGCAATTTTAAAATTTAAGACTTTATATTGAAAGAATTAGTTGTTTTCTGATTCTTGGAGGAATTCTAGTCTTAACAAGTCGCAGAGGGACCCAGAGTTTCTTGGCAGGGTTATCGTCTGTAGAAATGAAAGCATAGCCTCTTCCCCGAATGAGGAGGTGACCTGCAATCCATTTATCATCAATTTTCACCCAGATAGGTGAATTGACTGTTTAATGAGTTTGCATATCTTCTTGAAAGTGACGTTCAGCCGCGGTATAGGGATCTCCTTGAGGTATATTTAAGAAGTTTAAGGTGAATAATGTTAAAGATAAAGAATCCATTGGAGGCATGCTTGTTTTTCGTTGCTTTAATAGCTGAGTTTTAAAGCGTTCTGTGGGCACGTTCCAACTATTCCTTGTCCTTGTGGATTATATGGAATTCCTGTAATATGTTTGATCTGACATTCCTCGCAAAAAGGATTTGAAGGTTTTGCTGGTGTAAACAGGACCATTATCTGTTTTTATGGTATGGGGGAATACCCATGACGGAGAAGCACTGGGTGAAAATGAACAAACAGATTTAGCTCTTTCAGGCGTCATAGGAACAGCCCATATGAACCGGGAATATGTATCGATGACCACATGAAGGAAAGGTTTGTTGGGAAATAAGTTAGTATGAGTTATATCCATCTGCCACAATTGGTTTGTCTGTAAACCTCGAGGATTTGCTCCTGCTACATGAGATGTACAATGTAAAGGAGCACAGACAGGACAGTTGCGGACAATTTGTCTAGCTTGTCTCCATGGGGATGCCATGGTGTACATGAAGGCGGCAGGCATTTGTATGTAGAGTCTGGTGCTCTTCCTCAGCTGATTTAAATACTGGTGCTGCCAAGAGATCTGCTGCTTCATTTCCTCGAACCATCGGCCCAGGGAGTCGGCTGTGAGAACGGATGTGGGAGATGTATATAGGGAATGTTCTATTTTGGAGGAGATCTTGTAGTTTATGGAGTAGCTCCTGAATTATAGGATTATGGGCATTTTTTTTTTTAAGATTTTTTTTTTTTTTTTTTGCTTTTTGGGTCACCCCGCGCTGCTCAGGGGTTACTCCTGGCTCTGCACTCAGTGCCCCTGGCGGTGCTCCGGGGGGCCATATGGGGTGCCGCGAACCCAGGACCAGCCAGGCCAGGGCGGTGGAAGGCAAACGCCCTCCCCGGCTGGGCTATCGCTCGGCCCGGATTATGGGCATTTAAAGAAGCAGTGACAATTCCAGGAAATAAACCAACTATATATGCGGAATCACTCACCACATTACATGGGCCAGATACATGGGATAGTAAATGTATCAGGGTGGCGAGGTTCCACTTGTTGGGCAGATTTATAATTTTTATGTACAGTAGTGGTCAACGAAGGACCTGTAATTCCACCCCTTCCTGATGAGGAGCCATCAATATAATACACTGGAGCATCAGGAACGGGAGAGGAGCGGACAATGGTGGAAATTATAAAGCGTGTCCTTTTCAGAAATTCCCAGGTTTTTCCAGCTGGGTAATGATATTTCTCCTGAAAAATCTGCTAAAAGCTCTCTGAAGGATTTCACTGAGTGGTAAAACAGCTTCAATTTCTTTTTTAGGGTCAGGTAGTACAATTACATGGGGATCATGTCCAAGTAATACTTGGGTTCTTGATCTTCCCTTAATCATAAGGTTAGCTATCATCTCAAGGTAAGGTGTAGCAGTACGATTCTGCTTGTTATGTAAGTAAACCCATTCTAACGGTCCAGATAATTGGGCTATAGCAGCAGTTGGAGACTCGGGAGTGTTGAAGACCAAGAACCATACCTTTTCTCTGGGATTAAATCTGGAGAGGTAAGATTTTTGAAGCCGATCCATGAAAAAATCTAATTCCTTCTGAGCTTTAGGAGTTAGCTGCCTTGGGCTATTTAAAAGCAGGATCACCTTCAAGGGTGTGGAACAGGTTACTGAGCTCACAGTTAGGAATATTAAGGCAGGGGCGCACCCAGTTGATATCCCCCAGCAGTTTTTGAAAATCATTCAAGGTTTTGAGCCCTTTGTGACTAATGGAAATTTTTTTGAGGGCGCACTTGTAGTGCGGTCAAGAGCATAGCCCAAATATTCATATGGAGGCTGCATCTGGATTTTTTCGGAGCTACTTGTAAGCCAGCCTCTGGTAAAACTGTCATTACATCATTATATAAATTCTGGAGATCTCTGGAATTATCACAAGCTAGCAGGATATCATCCATGTAGTGGATGATGTATGCACCAGGAAATTTAGCACCTAATGGGTCGCAAAACCTCATCAACAAAGTGTTGACACATCGTAGGTGAATTAGTCATTCCTTGGGGCAATACTGTCCACTGAAACCTACGTAAAGGACCATTATGATTAATGGAAGGGACTGAAAATGCAAACCTTTTCCGATCATCTGGGTGGATAGGTATGCTGTAAAAGCAGTCTTTTAAATCTATGATAATTAGCGGCCAATCCTTAGGAATAGCTGCTGGAGAGGGGAGCCCAGGTTGTAGGGCTCCCATGGGGACCATAGTAGAATTTACATTCCTTAAGTCAATCAGCAAACACCATTTGCCTGATTTTTTTCTGTATTACAAAAACAGGAGAATTCCATTCCAGAACGTTTCCTCAATATGTCCTAATTTCAGCTGTTCTTCCACTAGATTTGTTAGCGCCTCTAACTTTTTGGTATTGAGGGGCCACTGTGGTGTCCATATAGGTTTGTCAGACTTCCACTGAATGCGGATAGGTAGTGGGCGCTTAACCACAGCGGCCCCAATTAAAAAAGGGTTACTACTGCTGTTAACCGAAAGGTTGGTGGTTCGAGCCCACCCAGGGATGCCAAATGTCGGGGCGCTCCGCCGGGGTCCCCGACAGTGCCGGGAAGCGAAGTTCCCTTCTACCTCCGAAGCCGGCAAGGAATGGATCAACACTCAGGAATCCGGTGCGGTTTTAAAAGGCTTTACTTATCACAGGTTCAGGCATACAAATCAGCAAAAGGAAAAACCCGATGCTTAGGATTCCAGGCTAGAACCCCAGCCACGTGTAGGCCAAGATGGCGACCACCACGTGTAAAACTTCCAAGGGGAATAAACGCTCACAAGGCGAGATCCCACCGGGAAGAAGACTGGGAGAGCGGGAACCGGCTAGTTTATACCCCCCCAACTCAGACCTTCCTCCCATTGTTATGGAAAGCAGGGAGGGGTCCAATGCCCTCAGGTAACCCCCTCCCTGCATCTCACCTAGGGCCTTTACTGTGCTAATGTTTTGAGCCGGGAAGGCCTTTGAAATGTAGAGAAGGGGGTTTCTGAGATGGCATGTCACTGTACCAAAGACCAACACCAATGCCAGTTAAATATTTCTCCAAGCCTTCACAAGTCTCCTCTACTTCATTGTAGTTTTATATTTTATCAGGGGAGCCATGCTTGTTTGTTTGGAAGCAAACAGCATTTCTCTCTGGTCTAATTACTTAGGTGTCCTTACGTGGCCAGGCTAATATGCTGGTAAGATCTAGCTAGTCCCACGATGATTGTGATAGCATGGGAGAATATTTATACCAGCTAGTACAGCATACATGGTCGGATAAACTGCCACATTTAGACTACCCCCTTATCTACGGAGTGATTTGCGGGAGGCAATCCAGAGCAGATGCAGAGGCCCTTAGGAGTCCTGCAACATCTACTGACTTTATACTTGCAAATTTAATGAAAAAAAATGTTAAAACTGTCCTATTACTGAATGCCAATATTAGTTGTACAGCAATGCTTCCTGTTTGTCCTCAGTTCCCATTGAAGATATTTTGATAGCTTGGTTCATGGTTTGATTAGATTACTAGTCTTTCTAAAAATAAATCAGTAGCCAACAAACTTTGTATCTTATCAATGCTTCATACATTTTGCTTTTTGTTCTATTTAATCTTGCTCTCAACATTTTGCTTTTCCCCCTATATAGGCTTTAAAGTCATTTTTTATTTCACTATTTTTTGTTGTATAGTTTATTCATTTCTGTTTTTCTTTTGGTAGCATACATGAATGATCTTGAATTTTCCTATAAATACTGCTGTCAAAAAGTTCAACTGTTTATATATTTTCTGTTCTTTATTATTCAAACAAAAAGTATAAGCTGTTTCAATTCACTTTCTATTTATATCATCATATACAGTAACAGCACTGTGAATGTTTAAATAATAGAGCAAATGTTTTAATTACTCAATGCAGACATTAATTTTATTTTTATATCTGAGTTTTCATTATACTATACAATTGAGAGAAAACACAATTTGAACATTTTGAAGTTGTCCTATGACCAAATACAATGTTAATGATTTTGCAAATGTTCTGTGAATGCTTTGGAAAGAATGCTTATTTGTTTGTCCCTGAATGCTGTTGACTTGTCACTTGTGTTCACATTGTTCATTGATTTGCTCGAGCAGGCACCAGTAACATCTCCATTCTTTGGGAATGAGGTCCCATTACTGTTACTGTATTTGGCATATCAAATACACCACAAGTAGCTTACCAGGCTCTGCTGTGTCTCTGGGTTCATTCCAGGGGGGCCCAGTTTTTTCTATATCAGACTATCAGCCATCCAGGGGCCCACAGGGCAGAGAGACCTGGGTGTGGACAAGCCTGTCTCCTTTCTGCCACCTGCTGATGCAGCCGGGCACCGCAGCCACACCTGCAACACCTCAAAGGGCAGGGCTGTTGACTATATATATGTGAATACATAAGATATCTAAATCATATTATTTAATGATTTTATATTTTTGAAATGTTTTGTTAAGATTGCTGTTGACTTTTCATATGCCCTGTTAAAATATTCATCATAATCAACATGTCCATTGTAGTACTTTTATCAGTTTATGTTTATATATTTTTAAGCTATATAATATAAATTTTCATTCAAATTGTATATTTTAATATACAATATATTTTAATTGTATATTCAAATTCAAATTTGATTCAAATGTATATTTTAATTCACAATTTTTATTTTCTTATATTTTTTTGCTTTTTTGGGTAACACCCCGAATTCTCAGGGTTTACTCTTAGCTCTGTATTCAGGAATTGCTCCTGGAAGTGCTCAAAGGACCATATGGGATGCCAGGGATTGAACCCTGGTTGACTGCATGCAAGGTAAATGCCCTACCCACTGTGTTGTCTCTCAGGCCCTGGAGTCATTGTTAGTTAATGACTACCATTACCCCTTTAACAGATTTTGCCTTAACTCCCATTTTCTCTGTTACTAGTACTGCTTTATTATTTGATAGCTGTTATTTCCATATATGGTGTTATTCTAAATTAATGCTGCCTGCCCTTCTACATATGTTTTCTACTTCAGGTTCTCTTGGTTAACTTATTTTGGAATTCATTGTAATTTTATGTATGTAATCATCCTCAACAGTTTTATATAAAAATCAAAAATGCTTCAACCAGTTCTAAAATTATTGACTGACCATAGAAGAATCACACAGACAAAGAAAGACTAAATTAATGTTAGCTATTTTCTATTTGACAGAACTAGATTCCTGGCATCTATGCACATTCATATCACACTAAATATGCTAATTACATTTCTCCTTATGTGATACTAAACCCATAATGCCTCTTTCTTGAAACCCTATAAAAAACAAAGGTATCAACGCAAGTTAAATTATTTTGTAAATCATTATGCAAATAATTTCTGCAAATATTACATTTGTCATGTTTGTTGAGTAAATAAAATATATAACTGAACCTAAAACAGTAGATAAAAGTTAAAATTAGTGACTAATTTATGGAGCTGCTATTTGATATTTATGATGCTTCTTTAAAAGTTCTAAAGATAGGTGACAAAAAAGATACAAGGCACACACATATATTCCTATCTGTAAGTCTTTGGCAATGCTTTGTTTTGTTCTTAGGAGTTTTTAAACACACGAATTAACACTGAATGTGATTTCTGTAAAAGTGAAAATTGAATTCTCTCTGGGGAGTATGTTTATTTTTCGTATCAATCCTCAGCTTTTCAAATGGAATGTTGACTTCATTTTGGGGTGCACCAAAGGTGTGAGTGCCTGAGTGTGTATGTAATACATTTCAAAATGTTATAAAGGCAAATTGAGCAATCCAGCATTGTGTAAGGCGCAGTGTTTTTTTAAGAAGACAAGGCTGCTCTGCAGGCTAGTTCTTATTTGTTCTTCTCCATCTCTTTTCCTCCATTCCTTACCCTGCTCTCTGCCCTGAGAGGCTAAACAAATGAACTGTACCTGCAGAATCTTGATCTGTTGCTTTGGTTTACATTTGGATGAAGGCATGCACCAGCAGATAGAGGAAGAGAAGACAGTAAATGTAACAATTCTGCAGTCTGGCCCTCAAGGAAAATAACTTCATTTCTACTGTTCCCATTTTGAATACTTAGTAACTGCACTCTCCCCAAACTCTTCAACAAAATTCTCATTTACTTTCTTTTTTTTTTTTTAATTTGACTTTCTGTTATATTAAGTCATTTTTAAATTTTCTGTTCCCTTCACATATATCTATTGGGTAACTTTATTAAAATGTCCTCAGAATTCATCATTTGAGTAATGCATTTGTTCTTTGTGGCCACCATGAGTGACATCAGCCATGAGAGAGGAGGGGCTGAGGCAGCTGTCAGTTGAGAGGGTCTAAAAGAAGCATTATTGGTAGAACAGTAGAAAAGGTAGCTAGCACTTGGAACTTGAGTACATATACTATTATATAATAAAAATGGTTTCTTGAGAATTATAAAAGGAAGCATTTAAGATGATCTTGAACAACCTCCTTTAATAAATAAAAATGTATTAAAATTGTCCATGCCCTCATATCATGGCAAAACTCCAGAGTAAAAGGAGGCAAATGAGAATTCCCAGTGGGGCTGCCAGATAGTTCTTGAGCAAGGTGCTTGCTTTACATGCTGCCGGTAAGGGTTACATTCCTGCTGCGCCCATAAGGTCCCCAGAGCCCTGGCACAGTGATAGCGGAGCACAGAACCAGGAGGACCTCTGGATGTGCTACGTCCCCAAACAAAAACAAGCAAAGATATTTCCCAGAAGCCAGTGCTAAAAATAAAATGAAGTAGGACAAGATTACAAATCAAAACATAAAGTAAAGATTGGTGGGTACATTCTAAAAGATAAACGTTGAATTAGTAAACAAACAGGAAAGAAGGGCCAAATATCCTGGGGAGATACTCGTCCCTCAAAGCTGTAGAATACAATTTCCTACTCTTTAAGTTTATGTACATAGTGTTTTCCTCAACAAAAGTTCAATATAGGAATTCAGAGTAAAAAAAGAACTACAATGGAGAACTATGACATACTACTTTAGTAAGGTAAACAAGATTACCATTAATGTTAATATATCATGCTGATATGTACCTTGATATGCTATTAAATGGTCCCTTCCTCTGTGATATTCCATCTTTCAAGACACTATGTCTATTAATTATGAGGAAATACTGAACAAATTCCCTGTGAAGGGTAGCCTATAAAGTATCTGACCAACACTCTACAAAATTCAAGGTAATTGCAAAACAGAGTCTGAGAAACTGCAGAGCCCAGAGAGCCAAAGTCACATTTTTAAATAAATATAGTATGTCATTGTATATGGAATTGTAAAACAGAAAGGAGCATTTGGTAAAAGCTAAGAAAATATGAGTAAGATTATGACTCTAGTTAAGGCATGGATATCATCTCTAATGCATGGATATTGTTTCATTAATCACAACAAACAAGTGGTAGTAATATACATTATTAGTAAAAGGAACTATTTGGTGTGGAGTTTGGGGGAAAGTCTCTATACTATTTGGGTGATTTTTCACAAATAAAATTTCACAAAATGAAGATTTTAAAAGATTAGTGGATTAATGCTGCTATTATTATGTGTTATGCAGTAAAAACGCCTTCCACTGTCTGTGAAAATATAAAATATTTGACCACTTTCATTTTCTTTAAAATTTAAAATTGATAATCTGTAAAAGTTAACTACATAGCTGGGATAATAATAAGTGGGTGCAAGAATTTTACAATGTAGAATACTTGTTGGCCATTCGGGTTGATATGAATGTCATGTAGTTTTAAAAACCAAGTCAGTGAATTAGAAAACTGGTCAGAATCCATTGTATGCAAATAGGGCTGTAACCTCAAAAAATAATATATGAGAAGTTGAAAAGTTAAATAAAACAAGAGCAAAAAAGGAGCCAAACTATCTTTTACTGAGGATGATACTTGTTCTAGGTGTTGCTTTTGCGTGATTCCATTAATGAACCTTCTTCTCTTCTTTTGGAAGAGTGAGAGGAAAAAGGAAGCAGTCTGAGCAGTCCAGTAAAATAAAGAAATAAAAGTCATCGTATCAAGATTATTGTAGACATTGGCTCAAACTACAATACATATGTGTGTCAATATATGTGTGTATAATATATATGTATATATATTTAAAGTTTTAGTAAGGACATGTGATGTGTGTGTGTGTGTGTGTGTGTGTGTGTGTGTGTGTGGGGTAATGTGCGTAGGAAGGGACCATGATGGAGGTGTGCCAACACTGATGGTCGGTGAAAAGTTGGAACATTGCTTATCTAAAACTGTTATTAACTATACTGTAAATCATGTAGCAAAAAATATTGCTTCTTTATTTTATAAACAAAAATTTCAGACACATGATTTTATTTGTACTATATTATCATAAGTCCCAAAGTAAAACAATTTCTATTCAAATGCAAATAAATTTAATAGTTTATTGACTCTTCTTATAACCCAAACTCAATATTTTATGTAATAAATTCACAATATTTACTTCAAAAATGTTTTGGTAATTGAAAACATATTTTTCTCTTAGGTTGTCATTTTCCAAATTACTCCCTTTTAAACTTGGATTATTTGCCATGGGCAGTTAATTTTTTCATGTTTTTGCCTCTCTTTTCAACAAGACTCATAGAATGGACAGGAAGCAATAGTTAGAAAAACATACTACTATAAACATATAAGTATTTACAGTTTAATGAATGGATGTAGGGAATCATAATTAGTATGCCTCTAAGACATTGCTGTAACAAATAGAGAAGCTTATTTGGTAAAAACAAAGATATAATTAGACTGTTGGGAGGGAGGACAAAGCATCAAAATAAAAAATAACTTTACCATGTAACAGATATATAAATCTACAAAGAATATAATTTAATGCACAGAATGTACTTTCATACATACATGCTGAGTTTCCAGAATAGGAATATAACTCATTTTCTGTTATATTTTTAATTTTGATCAGCATTTATTTTTAAATAAATAGTGATGAAAGAACCTCCGGCTCCAGGCACATCTCTTTGACTCCACTGTTTTCCCTGTATTAATATATGCCTCAGAGATCTGGGTGCTATGAAAGCAGGATGAGAACGCTATTCAGGTCTCCCAAAGGGGAATCGAAAGAGCTATGCATGGAATATCATGCCTCACTCAAGTGAGAGAAGGAATCCGGAGTTCCGACCTCCGTCACTGTTCCAGAGTCAGGGACGCTGTCTTGTTTGCCAAAGCATCGAAAATCAGATGGGCTGGACATGTAATGCAATTTGGAGACGACTGCTGGACTAGAGCCGTTACCAACTGGATCCCACAGGACTTCAAAAGATCACGTGGCCGCCCACCTACAAGATGGTCAGACTTCTTCGTCAAGACCATGAAATGAACGGTTTGAGGCTCTTTGTATTCCTGAAACAACCAGATGCCATTGGGTTACATTGGCACGTGATAGGGTAAAATGGAAATATTACTGATGCCTGCTCGAGGAAATCGATGAACAATGGGATGGCTAGTGATCTAGTGATCTAGTGATGAAAGGACATAGTATATAATTGTGTCACTTGATCACTTGATCACTTGATCACTTGAATCCCATTATTCATCGATTTGCTCGAGCAGACGCCAGTAACATTTCCATTGGACCTATCACTTGCCAATGTAGACCAATGGCATCTGTTTGATTCAGGAATATGAAGAGCCTCAAACCGTTCCTCATTTCAAATCTTAGAGTTTGAATATACTTGCTAGATTATAATAATATTCATCTCATTTTTTTACATGCCATGTGTCACTTCACATATTTAAGTTTTCTTTACCTGTTGATACAATATCACTTGTCTTCCCGTTGTTCATCGATTTGCTTGAGCAGGCACCAGTAACATCTCCATATGTTCTGTCGCAAGAAAGTGTAGCCCAAAGGCATCTGCTCACTCCAGGAACATGTTGAGCTTTCAGGTTATGGAAATGAGGTCTATAATTGTTAGTGATTTTTGACATATCAAATATAACATGGGTAGCTTGCCAGGCTCTGCCGTGTAGGTGGTATACTCTCAGTAGTGGGGTCTCATCTCATGCATTTACTGATGAACATCTCATGCATTTACTGATGAACGGGGAGAGATCAGTTTTTCTCTTGGGTGGAGCTCTGAGGAACTGTGGAGTCTGGATGTTGAGAATGACTGATATCATGGTGTGGGGGTCCTCTGACTTCTTGCTAGGCTCACTGTGATGATGGGCCACAGCTAGAAACTACCTAGAACTATATACAGTGTATAAATGTGAAAGATCCTGGGAAGGACCTGGTCCTAACTTCCAGTATTATCTGCGGCATGTGCTGGTGCAGCTGTGCATCTGGAGTGTGTCTCTTCCGGGTTTGCTGGCTGTGGTGGTTGGTTTGTGGTGTTTGTTTGTTTGTTTGTCTACCACCACAGACAAACTGAGTTAGGAATAGATAATGTGGGCCGGAGCCATAGTCCAGTGGGTAGGGCATTTGCCTTGTACGCGGCTGACCCGGGTTCGATCCCCTGCATTCGATATGGTCCCCTGAGCACTGCCAGGAGTAACTCCTGAGTGCAGATCCAGGAATATCTCTTGAGCATTGCGAGGTGTGACCCAAAAGGCAAAAAAAAATAGATAATGCCAATACATATTGGCATTTTTTTGTTTTTGGTTGGGGGGGTTACCTTTTTATGCTCAGGGGATATTCCTGGCTTAATGCTTGGTGGTCATTTCTGGAGATGCTCAAGTTATCAAGCAGTGTGTGTATGTGGGTGGAAGGCATGGAATATGATTCTCCCACATATAAAACATGGACATTGGTCCTATGGGCTATCTCCCTGGAGAGATTTGTGTTTAATTGTGTTTAACGGATTTTTAATAAGTGCAATTAGTTGAGCTGGTTTGGGATTTAAGAGAAAAGGCCTCTTTAGAATGAACTCAAGTAGGGCTTAAAGAAAGTCGGATGCTTGCTTGGCACACAGAAGAGTCAGGTTTGATTCCCCAGCACCAAACATGGTCTCCAAGTATTGCCAGGTCTGACCCTAGTAGCCTCCCCACAAATAAAAATGCATTCAAGTAAATAATATAGATTTAAAGAATACTAAACATTGGGGTAATTTTTTAAACAATTGAGTGTTTTAATTTCAAAATCTAATTTTGGAAAAAGCAAATAAAAAAACAACTCTGGTATATAACATGTATATAGTGAATTGATTTGATTCAGTAATGTACTTTGTGGGGTTTTTTGGGTTACTTTACCAAGATCAGATGTTTAATCTTCTCCTTGATATGCACAAATTTGTTTGTGATTGCAGTTGTGTCAATATTTCTATTAATCTCTCAAATGATTATGATATTCAAAGTGAAAATAACAATAGCCTTGTAGTCCAACAATATGTTATGAAACACTCTTTTTAATTCACTTCTCTGTCATGTGCTTGGGTAGCAAACTCATCATTGTTATAAATAACAACTTGATTATCACCAGAAGAAAATAACAGGATGGAAAAAAGATTCCCCAAATGTTGAAATCCTACCATGAGTAGAACTCTAAGCCAAACATTGTAAATCAATGTTTTATGGTTGTAATAGCAATTATGTTGCTGACTTCATATTACAATTGTTTGAAACTCATACCATAGATGTAAACAACACTGTAGGTCACTTATGTGGCAGGATTTGGATTTAGGTTAGAAAAAATCAAAGATTGCTTTCAATTATCATTCTTGCTTCTCTGAACCTCTTTGTCCTGCATAAACATGATGAGACACTGTCTCCAAGACATCAGTGGGATTATACTCATATAATGGTCTAAGTGTAATAAGGATTTGGTAAACACTTCCTTATATACATGTAAATCAGTGAGAATATATTGTCAATAGATGCTGAAGAAATCAGGCATTATCTACACATCCTTAAAAAAGGATTCATAAACTTCAAGAACAATGTGATGAGAGCTAAAAAGGCAGAAGATAGATGCAATATTAGCTACACAAACTTAGTGCATTTTAATAATAGACCATAATAAGCCTGTCAGGCTATATTTTAAAATGGCATTTTAAAAACTCTGCTATCACATAGTTGTTTTTCAAGAGAATAATTATGTAAATAATCTTTTCCAATGGACTTTCATCTATCTAGTGCATAGTATATCTGACTATTACCTTTAACTCCAGTCAGGTGAATGGATGTGTTTCCATTCTTCCCCATTTGCTTTCCTCGAGAGTTATTCAATGAAAATAAATAATTCACTTAAATTGTCCCATACTGAAATGCAGGCTCTTTCTCACTCCAAGACATGAATTCAAGTAGTAACAGCATAATTACCTGCTAATTGTTCTGTGATTACATTTACCTTCAGCTGTCACAACTTGAAAAGGCACCCTAATTGCACTTCAAATAATAGTGTTCCTCCATCATGATATCGTCAGCTTAACTGCTAGGCAGAATAAAGGCATTTCATTTCTTGAAACATGATCATTTCATTCTGGACATTCAAGAATTTTAAAGAGAAGCAGATATTAATGAGGAAAACTCATACTATTCATGCTTGTCCAAGAGGGAAATTTATCAGAAGGCACAAGTAATGTGTTAATGTAAAAATGATATTCTAAAGTCACAGATCTAATGGCAAGCTTGTTTTGATCTTTTCTTTGTATGAAGCCCAACTGGCAATAGAAATCATTTTGGAGTAATGGTAATTGGAACGGCATGGATCACTGGCAAGCACAACCAATATTGTGTATAACTATCGATATACCAATGCCTTCTTAATGAAACAACTTTTAGCCAGAGGGAATAGGGAGTTAGTTAGAAATGGACAGAAAAACTCCTTGTATTTCTTTGGGCCATTTGCCAGTTCTACAGTTTGTTCTACTGAAGTTGCAATCATTTTTTGGTTTTGTTTTATTTTGTTCTGTTTTGCTTTGCTTTGGGCCATACCTGGCAGTCTTCAGCTTACTAATGGTTCTGTGCTCAGGGATCACTTCTGGCCATCTCCAGGGACCATCTGGAGTGTGGAGGATCAACCATGGAACCATATTTAGTCAGTGTGTAAGAGAAATGCTTTACCCACTTTTCTGTCTATCCCTCTCCTGTCAGCTTAAATATAAAAAGCTTAAGAAAAAAAAATAGCCTGCTTTCTAAGTCCTACTGATTCTTTGATCTTATGTCCAACTCAGCTGAAATCAGTGGTCCTGCTTTTCCCAGAAACGAAGAATCCTTTAGTAGAGGTGGAAAAAACGACTGTGTGACTATGGTCATCTTTGGAATCTGAAATCAAATTTTACTACCCACTGAGCTTTAATCCTCTCTAGGTTCCTTAACTCTCTTTGTTTCCTGAGAGAGACAGGAAGCTCAGTTAACTAGTCTGCTGTAAAGATCTCACTTTTCTAAACAGAAGGTGGGTGGGAGATCGGTCTATTTTGGGGAGCAGTGTGTTAAAGAAGTAGTGGTAACACTTCAGCCAAAGCTTTAGGTGGTAGCTGATATTAGCCAAGAGTGCTTGGGAAATGTGCATTTAAAACTAAAAGTTGATACAGCAGATGATTCAGGGCCTCTCTTTTCTAGAAAGAGATATAACATCTGCTGATAACAACTTAATGCTATGCCCTAGAAAACACACACACACACACACATACACACATGCAAGTACACATGCAGCATGCACACATACACACACAAAGAAAGAGAGAACTATAATTTATTATACAAGTCCATAAGGCAATGAGTACCAAAGTTACATGCAGTGATTGCGGAGTTAAAGAGTATATGACTATAGCCAACTATTTTTACCCTTTTGAAAGTACCTACTGAAAATAACTACCTTTCTAAAAAGAAAGGTGGAAAGAATGAGCACAAATGCATAATAATTTAGGACCAAATGGGACAAAGTGAGTTAACTACTTACAATAAGGTCTGACACATAGAAAGCTAACTATTATGATACCGTAGTGTTAATATTAGACTCGTGTTATGCTCTGAATACCTAGTGTCAAGACAAATGTCAAGACTAATTTTCTTTATATTCTGAATTCTATCTTTGGCAAAACTAAATATTTTGCTAACTCATGAATGGATTTTACTGTGCTGCATATGTGTACATACATGTATATGCTATAATTTATTTTAAATGCTCAGCTCAGTTTTTTTTCTACAAATGTGCATAATCATTGTATCCTTTAAATAATTTTTTGTGTGTCTCTCTGTCATGTGGACATATGTAGTCATTTATAAACTTTATTTGCCAAAATAAACTTTATTTGCACCAGGGTGATTCTGAGTATCTTGTTCTCTGTGTACTAAAAAGGATCACACTCACCTGCTTGAGGGCAAACTAGTATGATCCTTCCTATAATCTTAAACATTAGTCTCAACATAGGCAAGGTGGTAGTCTCCTGGTAAATTCTAACTGTCCACTCTGAGTCCAGTGGGTATAAAGAGGAGCTGTGCCTAATCTAGATAACATAGATGTCTTAGTAGATATATAATAATAAGTCAGAAGATACTCATTCAGAGTTAAGTTGAATTCTGTAACTGCCCCATCCTCCAACAGTGTTTACACAGAAGAGAGATCTCATTACTATGAACCCTGGCTTAAGAACAGTAAATAGATTAAGCTGTGAGTGGATAAAACAGCAAAACTCCCAAGTTATCTAGGCCTGTGTACAACAGTACAGTATAGTACAGATTAGTATAGATAGTATAGTCTAGATAGTATAGTATAGTACAGTACAGTATAATATAGATAATATAGCAAACCGAGCCCCTGTTTGTAAGATGAGCTTCTGGGAGGCAATAAAAAGTGCTGAGACAGGTGGGCAGTCGTTGCGCTGGGCTACAGAGGCTGGGGAGGCCTGGTGTGCTGCGTTTTGGGTCTGTATTTTGGATATAGATCGCAGCGAGGGAGCTACTCTGCTACGCACGAAACCCCGACCCAGCGCACCAGTCTATCACAGCCCGGCGCAGTTCATCAATAAATGCTGGATTTAGAGATGACTATAAGAGTATGATACCTGCACGGCAGAGCCTGGCAAGCTACCCGTGTCGTATATGATATGCCAAATACCAGTAACAATTATAGACCTCATTCGCATGACCTGATGGAATGGTTTGAGGCTCTTTATGTTCCGGGAGCAAGCAGGTTCCCTTGGGCTCTACTTGCATGAGACAGGACATATGGAGATGTTACTGGTGCCCGCTCGAGCAAATCGATGATGAACGGGAAGACAGTGATACAGTGATTTGCCAAAAAACCAGAACTATTTGGTGAACTTACTTTTTTTGGAATTAGATTATAAACTATAAGTGGGACAATATGTCACACAGTTCTAGTTCTTATTCACCTTTAAAATGAACTGTTTAATCAAAATGATAATTTAAATACCAAAAATTCACCCACTAGGCATGGGTGGTTCTTAGTAAATTTATATGTATATTTTAAGAAGTTTTATAATTTTAATTATCCTGAAAGTTACTTCATGTCTATGCTAATATCATTTTTCTGTCCCATTCTAACCGCAACAACTCATAAGATTCATGAATCTTTCATTTAAAATCATATAAAAATATAAAAAATGATTTGCAGTTTTGTGCAAGTCATCTCAGACATCCAAGATTTTTTAATTAATCATATGTTTTAATTAATCATATGTCTTTGTGCTTAGGAATTTCTCCTGGTGGTGCTTGGTAGACCATAAGGGATGCTGAGGATTGACCCTTGGTCAGCCATATGCCAGGCAAGCTCCCAACCCACTGTACTATCACTCTTACTCTGTTTGGTCTGTGTTAAAAAAAGGAAAAAGAGACCATAGCCATAGTACAGCAGGTAGGGCATTTGCTTTGCATGCAGCCAACCTGGGTTTTATTCCTGATATCCCATATGGTCTCCCCAGCACCTCCAGAAGTAACCCCTGAGTATTCCTAGGTGTGACCCCCTAACACTCGCTCTGGCCCTCCAAAAACAAAATAAATAAAAATATAAAAGGATCTGGAGCTATAGTACAGTGGGTAGGGCATTTACCTTGCAGACAACAAATCAGGGGTCGATCTCCAGTATCCAATATGGTCCCCTGAGCACCTCCAGGGGTAATTCCTGAGTGTAGAGCCAGAAGTAACCCCCTGAGAATTGCTGGATGTGACCCAAAACACAAAAAGGGTAAAAGAGTCATTGCTGGGGAGCAGAGATAGAGTACAAGGGTTTCAACTGCTTACCTGCCCCCTTGCCCCTGTCCATTCCATCCCCAGCACCACATAGCTCCATAGCACTATGCATCTGAGCACCATCAGGGCTAGCATCTGAGCACCACTGGTTTTAACTCCCAAACAAAAAATTCAACGCCATTGAAACTGTGAAATATACTCGACTGAAGTGCATGCCTTGTGAATTCAATCCCAGCACTGGTCTTCCCCTGAGTGATCCCCAAGCACAACCAGTATGACCCTAAAGCAAGGACAAAAGAAAAGCAGAAAATTCTATCATTTGCTCTATTTAGAGTGACCACACTACCACCTGTTACCTCTCCCTGTGCCCAGCTGATCATGAGGCACCCAGGAGGGAAAATTGGTTCTAGCACTGGCCTGCCATCCCAGCAGAGCCTCACAAGAATCCAGAGGAACCCCCACACCATGAGGGCTGCCATTTTCAACATCTGGACTTCACAGCTTGTCAGAGCTCCACCCAAGAGAAAAGCTAATCTTTCCCCATTGCAGTTCATAAATAAATGCACTAGATGAGAGGCTACTACAAGATTATTCCACCCACATGTCAGAGTCTGGCAAGCTACCCATGTCGTATTTGATATGCCAAACCAGTAACAATTATAGACCTAATTCACATGACCTAAAGGAATGGTTTGAGGCTCATCATATTCATCACTATCACTATTACTATCCTCCCGCTGATCATCAATTTGCAGACTGAGCACCAGTAATATCTCCATATGTCCTGTCTCATACTAGTAGAGCCCAAGGGCATCTATTCGCTCCAGGAACATAAAGACCACCAAACCATTATATTAGGTCATGGGAATGAACTAATACCATTGTTACTGGTATTTGGCATATCAAATAAAATAGTGCAGCTTACCAGGCTTGCCATGCAGGTGGCATACCCTTGTAGTCATCTCTAAATATAGCATTTATAGATGAGCCATGCGGCTGCTTGCGAACGCGCTAGACGGGCTGTGATAGGCTGTTGCTGGGTGTAGTTCTGACGAGAGGGAAGTCCGGATGTGGAAAATGGCGGCCCAATGGTGTGTGTGTGTGGGGGGGTCATCTGGCTTGTTCTGTGGCTCTGCTGGGGCGGCGAGCCAGGGCTAGACCAGTCCATCCTTCCCCGGCACCTCATGAGCAACTGGGCACAGGGAGAGAAAGTCGCAGCTCTGACCTCATGTCTGTAATCTCTGGTTCATCATACCTGGGCCGGATTGGAAAAAAAAAAACTGCTGCAGGGTGGAACTGGATGAGACAGGCTGTGATAGGCTGTCGCTGGGTGGAGTTCTGAGGAGAGGGAAGTAAGATGTGGAAAATGGCGGCCCGATGGAGTGGGGGTCGTTTGGCTTGTTGTGCGGCTCTGCTGGGGTGGTGGGCCAGGGCTAGAACCGCCATCCCTCCCGGCGCCTGAGTGGAGTGGGCAGATACCCTTGGGCTACACTAGCATGTGACAGGACGTATGGAGTTGTTACTAGTGCCTGCTTGAGCAAATTGATGAACAATGCGAAGACAAGTAATACAAACAAATCATATGTTTGAAGTTTCTTCTTGTTTCTCATGTCTATTCTGTTTCTTTAAATAGCTGAGTATCATTCTATAATTCAAATGCACCGTGCTTTTATTTCAGTAACTATTTATGGATATTTGTCTTTTTTACAGTTTGAAGTAGAAACAATCTGACTATAAATTTTCATTCCATTGGCTTTACATGTGAAAAAATTTTGCAGAATCTAACAAATTCAGCTCCTGGTTTCAAAGAAGCAAAATGCTGACCAGGCTAGAACACAGAGAATTTCAAGTTCCTCCAAACCCTTAGCCCTAAGTTATCACCTATTGTTCCCTGGACCAGAATCAAAAGCTCTAAAATTTGGCAGGTCATTATTTGAGTAATCAGGCAAACATTCATTTTGTCTTCTATAAAACTAGAATTACGCTGTGGTTTTAGAGATTTAGAATGACTGGCTTCCAAAGGAATAAAGCCATTTATCAAGGTAATCGTGATAAACCACATTTAAGCAGAGTGGCCTCAGGAGAAAAAAAAAGTACTGTGAGCTAGTGGTGACATCTGCTCTGTTGGCAGAGTACAAACAGACAAGAAACTTGAAATCTAACCCCCAAGAAAATGTGCCATTTGGTGAGGCAGCAAAATGTGACATATAATGACTTGACCTCCAGTCCTATATCCTAAAAAAAGGGCACAAGAAATGACAAGCACCACCAATTAATCACTACTATTTGGACACATGCCTCTTGCCATATATTAGCAATTGTAAAAAGACAAAGAAATACCAAACGCAGAGTCTCCCCATAATAAACATGGAACTCACAAGTGTTCATAAACTGCAGGGGAAAGTTACACAGAGATTTCAAAAATATTGCATCTATGTGCCAATTTTAACATCATCATGGAATCATTTGAAACTCACTTCCTGTAAGATTTATGGAGCTGAGTTGAGGCTAAAAAATATGACAAGATTATGTGGATATACTGCCTAGCCAAAAAAAACCCAAATCTTAGGCATTTAATTCATTATGCTGTTAGAAATTTGCCTCTTTCCGTTATAAGTCTGATAGGAAAATTGGGAAATCTAATGTATAAGTAAATATCTGCAAATATTTGACAATGAAGATGTGGAGCATAAACAACAGGCTGTTCAAGCTCTAAGTAGGAGGACATTTTGAGAATCCTGTCTAGGTAGAAGAGTAGAGTTTTTTTTTTTAATGTGAAAAGATTAATTTGGTTTCAGAATTGAGCAGAAGTTGGCAGAGTGGGTCATTAATAAGTATAAAGTGTTTTTTACAGCAGGAAAGCATGCACAACACATGAACACCTGGCAGTGTATTTAAGAAGCAGCGAGGTTTCAAATGTGACTAGGATGGATATCCTTGTACGTAAAGTTGTTGAGACAGCTCAGGTTTTAGCAGGCTGGCTGAAGGATGGGAAGACAGGGATCTGATGAGTCTGCTTCTTGGCGATATTGCTTCTAAATCAGACTTAGCAGTTATACTTGCATAATTTTTATGCTGTAGTAAACTCATTGTAAATGGTCTCATTTGTTCTTCAATGCTACCTGGAGACAAAGGACTGTAGGCATTTCTGGTCCCATTTTTAGTAAGGACACCTTTCTAGAGATACTAATTTTCCTAAGGGCAGCAGTTAGTTACCTAACGGAAGAGTATCACTTGTGTCACTTGTCTTCCCATTGTTCATTGATTTGCTCAATCAGGCATCAGTAACATCTCCATATATCCTGTCGTGTGCTAGTGCAGCCCAACGGCATTTGGTCACTCTAGGAACAAGAAGAGCCTCAAACTGTTGCAGGTGGACCCCATGGGTGACTTATGTGAGCCTGGAAGGGGAGAGAGATGGTCGCTTTCTCCCCAGCCGCCTCTGCCACCTGGGACCCACTGGGCAGGCTTAGGACTGATAAAATCTGCGATGAGCCCCTGCACGGCGTGGGCCTGAGCCCCACCCACCCCACGAGGTGGCCGTCAAGTCACACCTGATGCCCACTTGATCTCTAGGCACGGGAGTTGATCCCCACCACCCGAGGTTTCTCGGGAGCCACGGACTCAGGCTGGAGTGAGGAATTGCTCTTTGCAGGAAAGGAAAGTCAGTCCTAGGCCTTACCCAGGTCTGCCTTAGGGTTCTTGTCTTCCTCGCAGAAAAAGAATTTTCAGGAGTCAACGAGCAGTGAAGTAAAATAGATTTTATTGAGGAGGTTTTGGAAAGGAAAGTAGGAGGAAAGGTAAGAGAGAGAGAGAGAGGGTAACATGCTCAAGGGAGAACATGGGCTACTCCAAAGACGGAGAGGCCCAATTGATTTTTGAATGGGCTTTTATCCCCTTTTGGGCTGGAATGTTCTGGAGTCTTCTTTGAGCTGGGTCCTGGGCAGGAAGGCTGATTCATCTCCCTCAGGAGATTTAAATAGCCAAAGTCATTTGAAGGGCCTGTGGCCTAGGGCTTTACACATTCCCCATGGCGTTCCCCTACCTCAGGATCTGTTGTTGATAGTGGTTTTATCAAGTCTGGTTCCCATGTGACAACAGGTGTGACTCTGGATAGCTGTAGGACCAGTTTTCTTTCTTCTTTAGGAATTTTTATTGCCATGTGCTCCCCCTGTCTGCCTGCCTACAACAAAACCATTCCTTCAGGTCATGGGAATGAGGTCTATAATTGTTATTGGGTTCTGGCATATAAAATACAAATACGACATGGGTAGCTTGCCAGGCTCTGCAGTGTAGGTGGTATACTCTCAGTAGTAGCCTCTCATCTCGTACATTTACTGATGAACCGGGGAGAGATTGGCTTTTCTCTTGCATGGAGCTCTGACAAACTGTGGAGCCCGGAATTTGAAATGACTGCGCTCATGGTGTGGGGGTTCCTCTGACTTCTAGCAAGGCTCTATTGGGATGGCAGGCCAGGGCGAGAACCCGCCTTATAAAACTATACACTAAACAAACAGGTTAAAACTTATTTACTTCTGGTTTCTTCATTTACAAGAGCCTGTCTGTCTTTGGATCACCAGTGAAAAAGCACGAACTCTCTGGTGCTATCTAGTGCCCACCAGAGTTGGGGCCATGGGAACTGAGGATGAGGATGGGTGGTTGGATGGGAAGCTGGAGGAGTGCCTGGGGCAGGCAAAGGGGAGAAGCAGAACGGTCACATACATTACCTCCACACTCAGGCTGCGTGCCACTCCATGGCCCATTGGCTCAACAGGTTCGCTCTGCTGATCCCCGGAGCACGTGGTCAGATTCATAGCTAAAGCACATCAGACTGCCTGGAACAAAGCTATCCCCCAACCGGATGCCAGGGGCTGAGTTCACAGGGTCACCACACACTGCCATGCTGGTGCCTATGGGCCACAATCAAATAGGCACCATTGCTTTTAGCATAGAGGATCTAGGAGTAGAGACGGCAATGAGAAAAAAGAATGGACTATTGCCATGGGAGTCAGTGGGCCCCACAAGTGAGTGTGAATCTCTGAGTCGAACCTGGGTTACTAGAAGAGAATCCTTCCCTCTGACTCAAGGGTCAAAGGACATAGAGTTCTGACATCACAGCGGAGCACTGGGGTCCACACAGCAAGGAGAGAAAGGAGGCAGACGGGAGTTCTGGCAAGGTTCTGGTAAATGTCTTGCTCTTGTTCTTTTGGTCTGTGCCAGTGGAGAATGTTAGTGGTTCAAGCTGGGCTGTTCTCTTCCTTCTCCTCTTTATCCCTCCCTGACCTGTATCTGCAGGTCCTGTACTCACCCTGTTCCTGCTGCTTTAACTCAGTCCTCTCTTGCCTGCACTATTGCAAGAGCATCTCAATAAAGTCTCTTCCTCCTACCCATCCTCGGCTCTATCTTCAGATCCTCATGCTTGACAATGCCAACCATCTCACCTTGCTTCTTTCCTGCTGAAACTATCACATGGCTTCTCACTGCTTTGGAATAAAGCCGTTTCTAGTTCTATAGATAAAGCAATAGATATCTATAGATGAAGATATAGATGAATCTATAGATTAAGACTCACTATAGATGACGCTTCTTGCTTCATCTCCTCAACAACTCCCCAGAGTCCTGATGTTGGGCTTTAATTGAGGGCTCTCCATACACAAATGACACTGTCCAGGTGACTCTAGGTCCCATTTTTAATGACGCCTTTCTAGAAATACTAATTTTCCTAAAGTCAGTAGTTAGTTATGTAATGGAAGAGTACCTAATAGATCTCTTAAACATAACTTCTACCCCACCCAACTGCATTCTTTTTGGTCCTTGAAATAAGACTATTACTAGGGAGAAAGGAAAAAAAAATCAAACAATGGGAATAGCAATGTTAATTGCCAAATGTGTTTGCTTGTTAATTCCTTTAGTTACTTTCTCTCTAACATGTTGGCTATATATTGGATCGAGCTATATTCAAGGTTGAATATAGGGAATTTTAAATATGATATATAGTGAACTACATGCCAGATACAGTACTGAAAAGTAAGTACCAAAGTTAAGGAAGTTTCAAGTCATATTTTTTTAAATTTGCTACCATAGGTCACATTTTCAGAATGAGCAAATATTTCTGAAGTTATGATAATAATTCAAACTGAGTACACTCAACAATATTTACCCAGTTCTCTCTGTCTACATCAAGAAATCTTGTCAATTTAAACTACCATTAAAATTACCTTTCTATCCCCCTGTCTCCCTTTCTTTAATCCACATCTACATAAACATACGCATTAACCTAATGAGCACTTATTTTAATAAGCCTTTCTTTTAAGTTTCTTGAGGTACATAGCACAATATATTGGAAGAAATTACATAAAGAAATGTGACCCTTGTGTCCTTTGACTTCTGCACAGAGACTCTCGCTACAAGGTTGCAGAGAGAGTACAGTGGGTAGTGCACTTGCCTTGCACAGGACCAACCCAGATTTAATCCCTGGTATCGCATGTGTACCCCAGAGTACTGTCAGGATTAAGTCGTGAGGACAGTGTCAGGAATAAGCACTGAGTATCACTTGGTGTGGCTGTAAATGAAGCAAAACAACAAAAAACCAAATCACACTAGAAAAATGACTAATGCTATTCCTATGGAAGCTGTCATTAATTTCTCACTTCACTTCTTTACTTTTCTCCCTCTGACTACATATGTTCTGGTGCATTTGTCAAAGAGAAAGAAGGTGTAATTTTTTTTGAAAAGGGGGCTCAAGTTGCCTTTATTTCTATTCCAAAAAATAATAAAAAATAAGATAAACAAGTCGTTGAAACACTAATAAAACTATAGAAATATAATTCTTTATAACCAGGGTATTGCTTGCAAACATAAGCATCCATTTTTAGTGATATTTAAGTAGTACCAGAAATAAAGGAAGGACAGGCTGTAAAGCTTTTTGGGGTATGTTATTTAATTCAATTATCACTTATTTATTTTTATAAAGAAGAAATTTATATAGAGAATATATAAATTATATAAAAATGAAAACAAACTTTAAGACATTCACTTACCAATTCTAAAATTTTTTGACTCAGCAATGTGCTGAGTGCTTAGAATACCAACAATATAACATGTATACATACATACATGGTATATATAACATATATTATATTAAATACTCATACATAACACATGCATTTTATGTATCTTAATATAACATATCAATGCATATATCAAAATGCTATATTATATTAAGAATATAGCATGCATAATTAATATTCCATGCATATGATTATTGGGCTATTTAATACATGAATATGCCACTATTGCTTTATTCAAATATCTTTGGACATTTGGTTTGTTACCACACCCTGGGTTGACACTTCAATGAACTTAGCACTACATTGACATACTTAGCACCACAGTGCAATAAAAATAGGTGTGCATGCACCTTATTTGAATTAACATTTTCTTGTTCTTTGGATAGTTGTCAAGAAGAGGAACTGTTGGATCCTTTAGGAGCTTTATATTTTCTTTACAACTCTCCCTACTGTTTCCCAAAGAGGCTAAACTAGACATATTCCCAATGACAGTAAGCGTTCATTTTCGCCACAATCCCACCAACACTAATTCTATCTCTTAAATTTTGATATTTGCCTGTTTCATTGCTGTTTTAATTTTAATTTCACTGATATTAATTGGCAATAAAAACTTTTCATTTTCCTACTGTCAGACCATATGTATTCCTTGGACAGTGTTTGTTCATAATCTCTCTTCATTTTTTGATGGAGATATTTTCTTCCATTCAATAGGGTATCTTTCAACTTTATATTGAATGTTTTTTGTCATGCAAAATATCTTTAGCTTTATGTAGTCCTATTGCTTATTTTTTGTTCTTGTTTTCTTTGCCAATAAAGTAGAATAATTAAACACACCGAGTTCTTTGTCCAGCTGTTATCTTGGTGTCTTTATTCCAATTTGCATTAATTTTTGTATATGCTATGAGATACATATCCAGTTCTTTCTGTTTGTTTTTTTTTGCATGTGACTAGTTTTACCAACCACTTGTTGAAGACGCATTTCTGCCTCACTTCATAGAAATAAGTATTATTGTACAAAGGCATAAACTAGGAAATGTAATGAATCAATCATACAACATTCTTTTCTGAATGTGCTTCCATACTAGTTGCTGGAGGATTGAGACATTAAAATTGATGCAAACTATACTCTCTCAGTAGGTAAGAAACTGTCTAGTAGAAAAAACAGACAACTCAAAATAATTACTCAAAAGAATAATTAATAACGACAACTTTAAATGATCATAGACACAACTTTAAAGTATTAAGCCAAAAGGGGCATTTTAATCTTGACGTTCAAGGAATACAGACCAGCATAGGAGAGTAATGAAAAAATTTTGATCTAGATTTATTTGGTTTTATTGATTAGCTTCATTTTAACCACAAATGTTGCAGTGGAATAATCAGAGTGGATATGATATCAGTCACCTTCACTTTAGCCAACATTTCAATATCAGCAGTACAGTGGTGAAGAAAACTGGACAGTATCAGAGCATTCAGAAGAAAACAAAGTCAGCTATATTTGAGGGGCAAGTAATGAAACAAACTTAATAACATTTACCAATATTTATAAAAGTAAACTGCATCTATGTTTCCTTACACATAGTTGAAAATAAGAATGTAGACTATTCACAAAAGGAACACAATTATTTTTAAAATAGAGAAATATAGATGTACATCACTGAATTATTTATATTTTACAAAATATAAGTCAGTTTATAAGCTTATAAGCAGAGAACTCTCAATAAGTTGTCACTTCTATTCAAATTAACATTTTGCTGGGTGTTAATTAACTAATAGTTCTTCCAAAGATCCACTGTTTACTCAATTATGTATCAAAACTTTCAGTGAGGAAATATATTAGGTATTGTAGTAGAAATTTTGTAACAATAATAAAAAGAAAAGAACTTCCTACTTCTTCTCTATATAAAATTTTATTATTATATACATATATACATATATATTTGAATATATATATATTCTAGTAGAGAAGCCAAACATTTACCATGTTATTCTAATGTGCAAGTAAATTATGGTATGATAGGCTTTTTCTAATAATGAAGTATAAAATACTCAGTATGGAGGGGAAACACAAGTTCTGTGAAAATTTATAACAGAAAAGTAGAGTTTGAGATAGGGTATTACCTTGAGAACAGGGAATAAATATTGTCATGCAGAGGAACAAAACTGGTCTCAAATATTCTAAATGTTTTTATCTTTAATATTCAGGAGGGGGCATCTTGCCTCATTGCCATAGAAAGTAAAAGTCATAACCATTAATAAATAGTTTAAAAGATTTCTACCATTTTAAGGAATACCTTTGAAGTGAGGGTGTTTCTCCAAAGCAGTTATCAGGAGGCCCAGAGACTCTCAGTTAAGAAGTTTAATGTAAGGGCCTGAATGTGTAGTGTTCTTCCAGGTAACACCGGTGGGGTGTGAAACATTCAGGACTACACTGAGCCGTGTTCCTAGGACTATGCAGTGCTAGGGATGATCTAGGGTTAGCAACATGCAAGGCAATTGTAATATCTGTTGTATTATCTTACAAACTCCAGGACTGAAGTGATCAGAAGAGACCAGAAGTGGAGAAATATGAATGTGAATGTATTAACACTCCTTTTTTCTAGAACTATAAACAAGCAAACTAGGACAATTTCACCAACGTGCCTATTCTAAGAACCAGAGAGGATACAGATGTATTATATTTATTTTTGCTGCTGTTGTTTTCCAGCACCAGGGATCGAACCCTGGGCCTCACACATCAATACAGAAATATGAATTCCAAAAAGAAAGGGACAATTTAAAGAAATAAGACAGGGAGGAAAATAAGGTTTCAGTTTTTTTGTTGCATTTATTAGTTACTCATACATTATTTATACTCAAACAAAATCTTAGGGTGTTATAAGTTTTCAATCTGGCATGCTGACCTGCCAGTATCAAATCTGTGACCCTGATTATTTTTTGTGAAATACAAAAAGCAAGCAGAAGAAAAAAAATAAAAAAGAGAGAATCCAAAGTCCTTATGTTTTCTTCATACCTGATAACTAAATGTTTTATAATTATCTGATAAATCTCAGGCAATTTCCTGGAATCCTTGAAATTTTACCCCTATAACCAGTAATATTGATATCAGCTGTTATAGCTCTGAGAATATTCAGGACCAAAAATGCCCTAAGAGTTTGAGTCTGTTACTAAATCCTAGTGTCCCCATCCAGAAACTGAGAAAATTCTATTTCAGCAGAGGAAAGCCAAACTAGGTGTCCTAGAGTCTTGCTAAAAAAGCCCTAACTGCTGCCTGAGCACAAAGTGGTGTGGAGCAGATAAAGCATTGAGTCCTTGTATCCTCATTCCAGCAGTCACAGGAAATCCCGAGCTCCTCTGTCAGACACTGCACTTATAATTTCTTCCCTCCTGCTCCATCTATATTTCATTTTAGAGATCTAGGCAAATACCATGGACAGGAGCGATAGCACAGCAGGGAGGCCATTAGCCTTGCACACAGTCAACCAAGGCTCGATCCTCGGCATCCCATATTGTCCTTGAGTACCAGAAGCAATTTCTGGAGTACCAGAAGCAATTTCTGAGTGCAGAGTCAGGAATAACTGCTGAGTATTTCTGGATGTGATCACTGTATCACTGTATCACTGTCTTCCAGTTGTTCATCGATTTGCTAGAGCAGGTACCAGTAACATCTCCATACATCCTGTCATGCAAGTGTAACCCAAGGGCATCTGCTTGCTCTAGGGACAGGAATAGCCTCAAACCATTCTTCAGGTCATGGAATTGAGCTCCATAATTTGTTACTAGTTTTTGGCATAAGATGCCCCCAAATGAAGACAAAAAGGAAAATAGCAACTAGCTCACAAGGATCACTCGACTCAAACAAGATCTGACTCTCTTGCACTCCTTACTATAGGACTGGACATGATGTCGGCCAATGATTTTCTTCCCTCTGATGATTAGACATAGAAAAAAGAAATCAAAATTGCACAGCTTAAAATTATTAGGCACTTTGTTTCCCATCACAATTTGAGATGCAAAAAATTTGAAAAGTTATAAAACTGTACCTTTAAATTGTATTCTCATCCTGCTTTCTTAGGGCCCAGGTCTCTGAGGCATATGTTAATGCAGGGAGAACAGGGGAGTCAAAGAGATGTGCCCAGAGCCGGAGTTTCTTTGTCCTTTTTAGCTATGTCTTCGATGCCTTTGAAGGCATTCCATGCCGCTCTCGTCCTCCTGCGCAGCTCAGGTTTTAGGTCGCTTATCATGTTGATTTCTCGACCTAGGTACACATAACTGCTGCATTCAGAGATGTTTGTTCCATTGGGGAGTGAATGGGGCCTCTGGAACTAGTTCAATTTTCATAAACATGGTTTTCTTTAGATTCAGCTGTAGACCTATCTTTCCACATTCTCGGTCGAAGTCAGCCAGCATTTGTACCGCTTGGCTAATGTTTGGTGTTATTAGAACGATGTCATCAGCGAATGTCCTCCCAGAGAGGAATCGAAAGAGCTATGCTTGGAATATCACGCCTCACACAAGTGAGAGAAGAAATCCAGAGTTCTGACCTCCATCACTATTCCAGAATCGGATGCTGTCTCGTTTGCCAAGGCATCGAAAATCAGATGGGCTGGACATATAATGCGATTTGGAGACAACCGCTGGACTAGAGCCGTTACCAACTGGATCCCACGGGATGTCAAAAGATCACATGGCTGCCCACCTACAAGATGGTCAGACTTCCTTGTCAAGACCCTGAAGGAACTGTTTGAGGCTCTTCATATTCCTGAATCAACCAGATGCCATTGGGCTACATTGGCAAGTGATGGGGTCCAATGGAAAAGTTACTGGCATCTGCTCGAGCAAATCTATGAATAACGGATTCAAGTGATGAAGTGATCAACTGATCAAATTGTATTAGTCATGTAGCATTATTTAAGTAAAATTTAATAAGTAAATAAATAAACTATGTTTAGAGAAAGTAGATTTACAAAAAATTCCCTATGAAAAGAAGTCAGGGTCTGGAGAGATATATAGCTGGTAAAACACCTGCTTTGCATGTAGCAACCACAGTTCCATTACTGACATCCTAGACTTCCCTTGGGCTGCACATGTGTGATCCCTGAGGGAAGATCTAGGAATAAGTCTTGAGGACTGCCGGTTGTGAGAATAGGAGGAAATGAAGGAAGGATGGAAGGAAGCAAGCAAGCAAGCAAGCTAAAACATAAAATAGCCTTTCCCAGTGGCCAAGATCCCCTGCCCTCCAACAATTGATACTGGCTGAGTTCACACATCTTGACACAGGATGGTTGTTTTATGAAATTACAGCAAATTCCTTTACAGATAAGCTTCCTAATTTTATTATCTTGTTTATGAATTCTTAACAAATGCAGAAATCCTAATTTCCTCAGAGTTTGTGCTAAAATATGAATTGCCAAATGGAAAAAAAGATAACAGGCCTATTTTGCCATTTTGTTTGATTACAATATCAAACCTAAAAGATTTTTGTCCTTGATAACTGACACTGCATATAGCTTTTATTTTTTAATAAGCATTCTGCGAAGTGATACATTTGCCAATCTCCATTCAGTCTCTGTGAAAACACTGGTTACCCTTGAGTCATCAGTAGGATGCTCCCAGGAGCTAAAGGATTAAGGTCTTTGTTTCTCTAAGGTCACCATCTGGACGAGTCACAGTGCTGTCTGCATACCTAAGAGTTGTGGGGAATATAATTAACAAAGGAATCCAGGACCTCTTGTACTTAAATTCTTTGCACCATGTGGACAATTTCCACTTAGTAATACCTGGGCAGATGTTGTAGGAACAGATGGCAAACTCTGGGGAAGTGTGGTGTCGTCCAGGGAACAAGGACTTCAAAGTCAAGGGACCAAGGTTCAAATCTTGACTTTGCCATTCTCACTTGGTCTGATGAGTTAGTTTCTTTGAACCGCAACTGCTATAACAATTAAGTGTAGTAATTAGCGAATAATACTTAAAGTGCCTTTCCACTTAAAGGAGATCATGTATGTGAAGTGCTTTGCGCACAATAAAGATGAAATTAAAATGTTACATTTTTTTCCCCTGTTGATCCCTCTAAGATCTCTTTTGGGACAGCCTAAGCAGAAAATTATAAGTGGGGCAGAGGAAAGAAAGGAAAGAGAAGGTTACCTAAACTCATTTTACTATTAATCCCACGTTATCCTGCTAAAAGCCATTGTAAGATAATTGAGTTTCAAGCACACACAGGCTCCCAAGTGTAGGGACCTACCACACTTTATCTTTCTGTTTCCTAGATAACTTCCCTCAGGATGTTTTAAGAATATATGGTGGTTTTTCTACTTTCCTCACTCAGATAACTCATCCTCAAGTTCTGTTATTAACAAAGGTAGACAATCAATAAGCAACAGGTACCAACAAGCTATTCTAAAGTCATATTAAGAAAACAGCATATTAGAGAGAAAGGGTTATGGATGATCATTATAAATCAAGTTAATTGAATATTTAGCATGTTGCAATCACAATCCAAGCCCCTTCTATCAATATAACACTTTCAAGAGAAAGTTTCTTAAACTATAGCTAGGGATTTCACTTTACATTTGTTACAAACAGCATGTGCAAGACATAGTGAGCTGACTTTTAAAGGTCAACAGGTATAATGACAGACATAGAGAATAGTGAGTGAATAAAACAGTATTGGAGATCAAGCCAAAAAATGAGGGAAAACTTAAAGGAATCTTTTAAAAATAGTAATAGTGTTCTTAGTATTATGCAAATGCATATCATAAACTATTTGATATATGATTTTAAAATTTATTTATTTATTTTTTTGGGTCACACCTGGCAATGCTCAGGGGTTACTCTTGGCTCTGTATTCAAGAAATACTTCTGGCAGTGTTCAGGGAACTATATGGTATAACAGGGCTCAAACTCGGGTTGGCTGTATGCAAGTTGAACACCCTATCTACTGTACTATTGCTCCAGTCAAAGCTATACTATTTTTAAACAAAAAATGAGGTGCAGTTATTTTGTATGGAAGCATTCAGTCTCTTTGGATCAAATATGAATAATTAATACTGATTCAAGAAGTCAGCAGATAGTATAATGGCCAGGACACTTATCCAGGAATGTACATGTAAGGACTCAAATTATTGATATAAAGTTTGATTTGATGTTGATAAAAATATGCAAATGTTAGTGGGGGTGGGAAACAAACGTCAACAAGATTTTATATTTATTTTTTTGCAACCTTAATTTTTATCCCCCCCCCCCCCCCCCCCTAATATTTTTAAAGTATATTAGGGCCTATATTTCTAATTTAGCAATCCTTTTTAGATTGGACTAGTTTATCACTAAAGCTATATTATAGAGTTCTCTAGTTGTTTTATCACATGACAAAATATTTCATCACTTAATCACTTGATCACTTGAATCTCATTATTCATCGATTTGCTCGAGCAGGCTCCAGGAACATTTCCATTGGACCCTATCACGTGCCAATGTAGCCCAATGGCATCTGGTTGATTCAGGAATATGAAGACCCTCAAACCGTTCCTTCAGGGTCTTGACAAAGAAGTCTGACCATCTTGTAGGTGGGCGGCCACGTGATATTTTGACATCCTGCGGGATACAGTCGGTAAAGGCTCTAGTCCAGCGGTTGTCTCCAAATCACATTGCATGTCCAGCCCATCTGATTTTCGATGCCTTGGCAAACGAGACAGCGTCCCTGATTCTGGAATAGTGACGGAGGTGGGAACTCCGATTCCTTCTCTCCACTTGAGTGAGGTGTGATATTCCAAGCATAGCTCTTTCGATTCCTCTCTGGGAGACCCGAATAGCATTCTCATCCTGCTTTCGTAGGGCCCAGGTCTCTGAGGCGTATGTTAATGTAGGGAGACCGTGGAGTCAAAGAGATGTGCCTGGAGCCAGAGGTTCTTTGTCCTTTTAGCTATTTCTTTGATGCCTTTGACGGCACTCCATGCTGCTCTCTCTTTGTCCTGCGGAGCTCAGGTTTTAGGTCGTTCATCATGTTGACTTCTGAACCTAGGTACACATAACTGCTGCATTCAGAGATGTCTGTACCATTGAGAGTGAATGGGGCTTCCAGAACTAGTTCATTTTTCATAAACATAGTTTTTTTTTAGATTCAGCTGTAGACCTATCTTTCCACATTCTCGGTCAAAGTCAGCCAGCATTTGTGCCTCTTGGCTAATGTTTGGTGTTATTAGAACAATGTCATCAGGGAAGCAGAGGTGGTGTAGTTGCCAACCATCTATCTTCATCCCATTCCTTCCCATTCTAATTGTCGCATGATGTTCTCAAGGGTGGCACTGATGAGTTTTGGTGAAATGGTATCACCTTGTCAAACCCCTCTTTTGACATCAATGATCACTTCCTTGTAGAATGGTGAGATCCTGGTGGTGAATCGGTAAACAGCTCACGGAGGACCTTGATGTATTGGGTTTGAACGCCCTGTTTGGCTAGGGCTTCAATGACTGCTTCAGTCAAATACAACATTTCATAGTATTTTATTTTGTAGCATTTTGCTGATATATTTCTGTTTCCTAGCAATCTTGGCTCATTGCCCTATTATTTGTCCCTGAGGAGTTAGATGTGGACCCATTTAGTTTGGAGCAGCAATCCTGATAGCTGGGAGATATATGATATAGGTGAACTTTTGCTGCACATATCTGCAATCAAATTGATAGAAAATTGAAAGCTTAAGATTTTATTATTTCATTTTTATGGAATGACCTTGAATTAGAAAGTTATAAAGATATTTATGTTTTAGTTTCAGGTTATATTGTCCCAAAAAAACCCTTCAACAGTGCCCACTTTCCTCAGAAGAATAAGACTTTAAAGCAATAGGGAGGTATTGGCCAAATAATAACCACTAAAAAATAATAGTTGTTCAGGATAGCCCTTTTTCCAAGTTGTAGCATTCCTGCAGCACTATTTTGCTAAATGAAATGGGCCTTAACTCAGTTATGATTTGACCTTTCTTCTATAAACATTAAAGATATGTTGTCATGCACACTAGTAATGACTGGGAGATCTTGTTAGTAAAAAGAATGTCATGGTATTCTGGCATTATTGTTCTTTTCAAAATAAAGCATGAGTCATCAACAATAAGGTTGCCAAGATTGCCCAGAACCTAGATAACAATTAGCTAGAAAGCCAAGTTTCAAATTTAGCAATATTCTAATTGCAAGGAAAATTATACGATATCTGTAAGATACCAGAAGGGTATGCAAGATGGCACAAAACATAAGGAGTTCTAACTATGAATTCAAGAAATATATTGCAAAAATATAAAAGGAAGAAGCATGATATAAAGGATAATATTGGTGAGGAAAATCACAATATGAACTATGATTGCATGAAAAGAAAAACAAAAACAATAGGGAAATCAGATGCTATATTTTATATCGGAAAACTTGTATTTTTTATCTACAACAGAAATTCAAGTTTTTCTACAGTTTCTTTCACTTCACTTGTATCACTTGTCTTCCCGTTGTGCAAAAAATGTGCCTCAAGTGGGCACCAGTAACTTCTCCATACGTCCTGTCACATGCCAGTGTACCGCAAGGGCATCTGCTCATTCCAGGAACATGAAGCGCTCAAACCATTCTTTCAGGTCATGGGAATGAGGTCTATAATTGTTACTGTTTTTGTCATATCAAATAAGACATGAGTAGCTTTGAGACTCTGCTCTGCAGGTAGGATACTCTTGTAGTAGCCTCTCATCTTGTGCATTTAATGATGAACCAACAGGGAAAAATATATTTTCTCTGGGGTGGAGCTCTGACGAACTGTGGAGTGAACTGTTTCAAATGATGTTGAAATGGTGGCCCACATGGTGTGGGGGTTCATCTGGCTTCTTGTGAGGCTCTGCTGGGATGGTAGGCAAGGCCTAGAACCCGCCTTCCCTCCTGGGTGCCTCATGATCAGCTGAGCACAGGGAGAGCCAGTAGCAGCTCGCCCCTTGACCTGAGTCTTCATAGTTTCTTTACCAAACTATTATATTCATATCACTGAGCAAAATTTTGCTTCACTTTGTTTCAGGTATGGGCTACAGTGGCACATGATAAGGTCAAAGGAAAATGTTACTGGCTCCTGCTCGAGCAAATCAGTGAATAACGGGATATCAAGTGATCAAGTGAAGTGAGCAAAATTTTATTTTTACTTTTATTACTTATTTTTTAAAATTTTATTTTATTATACCACCATGATTTATACAATTACAAATATGTTCATGATTGGGTTTCAGTCATACAGTGTTTCAGGTATCACATATGATACCTATGAAATTTCATAGACAAATCTCAGAGGCAGCACATTTTCATAGGCATCACACCAAGAGATGTTGGGTGCGGGTCTCTTTTTTCTGCAATAGTTGGCCTGATGTAACAGGCCAACCTGGTGTTAACAGGGTAAAACTTAGGACTTTAACTCTATTACAGTACCAGAGCACATTTTAACATCTTCCTTCTACTTCTTTTATCAATATCCACCCCCTCATAAAACTGTTATCTTCGGTAGAACTACATATCTTGTTTATATGGATCTATCATCATTTTCTCATGCAAATTGTTCAATCCACTCTGAACCTCGAGTGAAAATAAAATCATTCTTGTAATGATATACAAAGAGAATGGGTTGAATCTTGATGACTCGGCAGTAATCCTTTAATCACTAATCGTACATAAATATTCCTCTTGTGCTTCTCATGAACAGTTTTTATTTGCATGAGTCACATATACAGATAAGGAATGAGATGAGTAAGTGAGAAGGTGGTTATAAAGCCAATGCACTGATGAAAGGTACAAATTATGAGAAGTATATTTTATTTATTTATTCATTTATTTTTGTTTTTAAAAATATTTTATTATACAACCATAGAGTGTTCAGGAACCCATCCCTCCGCCAGTACCCATTTCCTACCACCAATGTCCTAATTCCCTCCCCCTCCCCCAGCCTGCCTCTATGGCAGATTCTTTACCCCTCTCTCTCTGTAGGGTTCCTATCTTTCTTGATCTTACACTCAAAGGGATGTTTAGCAGGACTTTGAGAGAGACATTCTTGTGTTGTAAAATTCTTTGCTTTTACTCAAGTTTAATTCACATTCTTCTTTTCAAATGTGCCAAACTTATTTTTAAATAAGAATTTTGAAAAGTTGTAATGAAAGAAGTGTGGGGCAATTATTTGCATAATATATAATTTATACCAGTGAACAGAAAGAAAATAACATATTTATTTATAGACAGGGATTTGTTCTATATTGTAAGTTTCATGGAAATAGAGCCATGTCATATTCATACTGAATCCATATAGAATAGAAATTTTCTATCATGAGGTAGATGTTGAATTAATAGTCATTCCACAGTTACCATTTCATGTTAAGATTTATGTTAAGGATAAAGCTGTTAACAATCAACAACAAAAATATCTATTAATAAAATATATAATATTATTTAATAATATTATTAATAGTATTAATAAAATATAAATCTGATAGAACTCTAATGGATGCTTAAAGAAGCAAAGGTGGCTCTGGTTAAAATTGTGCACTAAAAGTTAACTAAAGTAAATTTTGTGATGGTGGTGGTGGTGGTGTGTTGGTATAACTTCAAGTTCTAACCTTTACAGGTGAATACAACTCATATATAAATACCCTGAAGCAAAGAACATTATGATCTTGTTAAGAAAGTAGTTTTTGTTAATTTTCAACACAGAGGACTATAAAAAAGGTTATTTTGAAGTAAAAGAGGAAAGGTTGATATGGTACTATGGATTGTACCTTTTATATTTAATTTGAAATCAATGGTGAATGTGCATGTGGGTTGCTAGTCTTTTTGCATAGCTGGTTCATTAGAGTTACAATTATAATTAAACAATTACAAGAATATAAATCGGCAATAATCATAGTGTGTGATGATGTTTTTAAAAGGGTATATGGTTACATAATGTCTTTAAATATGGAAATGTACTAATTATACCTGGGGTTTTGAGGCAAAATTTATGAGAGCTTTATCCTAAACGAGACTGATAAACACAGAAACATATTTTTAAGAACAAGTGTCTGTTAGTTAAGTTAAAATTGAGGGCGGTATGAAGAGATGATATACATGATTAATAAACATTCAATGAAACAGGTTAAAATAAAAATGTTACACAGTGCATATAGTGTTAAAATGTTAATATGAAAAATGTCCATTGAATAATCTTCAAAATTTACTTCCAAATAATTTTTGATGGAAAATAAAATAGAGTGAAATATCTATGGGATGAAACTATATCTGAAAGTGTTAACAATTAGATTATTATTTTTGAAAAATACCCTAGTTCAGTTATGGTCTTGTATGAATGCTGTATTTTAACTATAATTAATTAATTGGTATTATTATAAAAGATGCACTATGTCCAATTATTAGGAAACATCATTGTTGGGAGCTAGGCATAATTACATGTTCATTCTCAACTCTTTCAAATCCACTGGCAAACCATCTTATATCTAGTGTTCAGTCTCTAGTTACCAAGATAGAAAATAAAACAACTGACATTTTAATCTTGTTAAGAAAGTAAATTTTAAATTGAAGACAAGAGTCTACAATTTAAGAGTGTATAATCAAATTTCAGAGACTCACAAACATGGGGCAGCTGCTACTTGCGCTCCCTGTGCCCAGCCACTCACAGGGTGTTCAGGAGGGATGGTGGGTTCTAGCCCTGGCCCGTCACCCCAGCAGAGCCTGACAACAAGCCAGACGACCCCCCACTCCATGAGGGTCTGCATTTTCCACATCCAGACTTCCCTCTCGTCAGAACTCCACCCGGCAGACCAGCCTATCACAGCCTGGCTCATCGAAGTTCCACCCTGCAGCAGTCTTTTTAAAATTCGGCTCAGGTATGCTGATCCAGAGACTCAAAGACATGGGGGCAGAGCTGCTACTGGCTCTCCCTGTGCCCAGCCGCTCACGAGGCGCCCAGGAGGTATGGCAGGTTCTAGTCCTTGTCTGCCACCCCAGCAGAGCCTTGCAACAAGCCAGATGACCCCCACTCCAGGAGGGCCTCCATTTTCCACATCCGAACTTCCTCTCTCGTCAGAACTCCACCCAGCAGACAATCCTATCACAGCTCAGCTCATCGAGATCCACTCTGCAGCAGTCTTTTTTAAATCCGGCTCAGGTATGCTGATCCAGAGACTCACAGACATGGGGCGGAGCTGCTACTTGTTCTCCCTGTGCCCAGTGCTCACAGGGTGTCCAGGAGGGATGGTGGGTTCTAGCCCTGGCCTGCCACACCAGCAGAGGTTTGCAACAAGCCAGACGACCCCCCCACTCCATGAGGGCCTCTGTTTTACACATCCGACTTCCCTCTTGTCAGAACTCCACCCAGCAAACCAGCCTAGCACAGCCCGGCAGTTCATCAATAAATGCTGGATTTAGAGATGACTACAAGAGTATGCTACCCGCATGGCAGAGCCTGGCAAGCTACCCATGTTGTATTTGATATGCCAAATACCAGTAACAATTATAGACCTCATTCTCATGATCTGATGGAATGGAGTGAGGCTCTTTATGTTCCTGGAGCAATCAGGTGTCCTTGGGCTCTACTTGCATAAGACAGGTCATATGGAGATGTTACTGGTGCCCGCCGAGCAAATCAATGATGAACGGGAAGACAGTGATACAGACAGTGACATTGATGCACTTAGTGACGCTGAAAATGCACCGGGAAGACAGTGATACAGTGATACAGTGATAATCAAATTTGGGGCCAGAGTAATAGTCCAGTGGGTAGGGCATTTGCCTTGATGCGGCTGACCTGGGTTTGATCCCTGGCATCCTATATGTTCCGTGAGCACTGCCAGGAGTAATTCCTGAGTGCAGAGTCAGGAATAACCCCTGAGCATTGCTGGGTATGACCCCCAAAACCAAAAAAATAAGTATGTATAATCAAATTTGTAAGTTAGATGTTGTTGGGGCTCTTGAAAGATCACTCTAGCTAGGAATATGGAGTGGAATTTGATGATAAAACTAGGTACTCCATGGGCCAGAGCAATAGTCCAACATGTAGGGTGTTTGCCTTGCATGGGGCCAGCCTGTGCCGGCCCGGGTTCAGTCCCGGCATCCCATATGGTCCCCCTAGCACCGTCAGGAGTAATTCCTGAGTGCAGAGCCAGGAGAAACCCCTGAGCATCGCCAGTGTGACCCCCCAAAAAGCAAAAAAAATAGGTACTCCATAAATGTTTGTTGATTTTTTTGAAAAACTCTCACCAAAGCCAAGTTTATACAATGATATAAAAATCAAACTTGCAGGGCTAATCCTGGTTCAAATACTTACTGATGGACAGTCAACACTGGGTCAACACTCCAGACTATCTAGAGTCATTGGAAAAACTAAGAATGCCCACACGGCAGAACCTGACAAGCTACCCGTATCATATTTGATATGCCAAAAACAGTAACTAGAATAGACCTCATTCATGACCTGAAGGAATGGTTTGAAGCTCTTCATGTTCCTTAAGCGAGCAGATGCCCTTGGTCTATACTTAGCACGCGACAGGGACTAATGGATATGTTACTGGCACCCACTCCAGCAAATGGATGAACAACGGAAGACAAGTGATACAAATGATCTAGAGTCAAAGTCTGGATGAAAGATAGCATCCAAAGACTCACTCCCATTTTACTGTAGATATTATAGTTTTTATCAACCACATTTTGGACCTAGTAAAGAAAAAGTTTGCTACAGCTACCGGAGGTAATCCAATCAAATAATACCACTCAGAATTCATTTGTTACAGAGTTTTGAAAGCATTTTGAAATAAAGAAAAATTTCCAGTATGCAAGAAATTTCCAACTATGTCAGGTGTTATGTAAATTAGACTCTTATGGGTTTAAAGTGGCTATGGAGAAAAATATGAACTAAAATTATTTGATGTTAATCTTGTCTTATATATTTCAACAGGTTTCATAACTTAAAACTCCTTAATTTCTCTGCTTGACTATGATTTTTTTCTCCATAGTTATTTCCTTTATAATCACTTAATAATCACTCAGGTCACTTTGGAGTTTCTATTTCATAGAGAATTATTGATACAAACCACCTGTAGTTGGTACACAATAATCCTTCCCAAGTGGGGAGGAAGCTGAGGGATGCCAAGATTAGGGAAGAGAGTTTTGGGATTAGTTGAGGTGAACCCACAGGAAGTGTTGTGGGTATTGTGCTCAACTGACAGGGGATATCATGAGGTGATACGTGTATCACCTCATGAATTTTATGGATTATGAAAAAGTTAAGACAAAACCCCTTCTTGAATGATTACAGGAAAAAATCCCTTATAGAGATTTTAAATAGCCCCTGTACTTTGTGTAAGACAAACACTTTGAGAAAAATTTTCTTTATATAAGTGTACAGTATTTTCCTTACATCCCAGAGAGGGTTATAATGTAACCCAAGATAAAGGATAAATCGCTTAATTTAAGGGATCAAAATAGAATTAATGTGTCCCTTACATTGCTGAAAACTTAGACTGACTTATTTCTGATGATAGGTCTCGAAACTTCATTTTTTCAAAGCATTTATTTCAGAAAAGTTTCAACTGTATATTCTTGCTCTAAGTCTTTGAGATCTAAGTCTTCACTAAGCCTTTCGCCAATTATATAATTTTAAAAAGTCCTTCTAAATGACCTGAAAGACATTCTTAGAAATAATATCATCAGAAAGATAATGCCTTAATCTCCAGGTCTCTGAGAGGGAAGGGAGTCTAAATTTCATAAATGAAAATTAGAAAACAGATGTTCTGATCACATAGGCCAGTTCCTCTCTGACATCCCTCAGCATTTTCCCACTAGCTCACTTAGAATTTATATGTTCTCCCCTTTTTGTTTCAACACAGATAATTTCAGTTTCTTTTTACATATTGTAGAGTAAAGTCTTCTTCACGTCCTTTATATTTCTTTGAAAGATTGACATTTATGCCTGTTTTATTGATATATGCTAAAAATTATATTGCAACATCTTCCTTCCTTAACAGTACTACTTGAAAAAGCCCTCACTCAGTTAAAAAACTCAGTGTACAATGTTGGCAATACTGTTTTTTTTTAGAATTAGACATCGTTTATTATTAAAGGCAAAGTGGGGTAATAGAAACAAATTAGCAGTCAGGAAGTCAGCAGTTTTATAGGCAATGATATATATTGTATTTGTGGTAATCATAAAATTACTGACATATTTCCTAACCTGCTACTGGCTCTCCCTGTGCCCAGCCATTCACGGCGACCGGAAGGGATGGCGAAGTTCTAGCCCTGGCCCGCCACCCCAGGAGAGTCTCGCAGGAAGCCAGAAGACCCGCCTCCCCCTCCATGAGGGCCTCCATTTTCCACATCCGGACTTCCCCCTGGTCAGAACTCCACCCAGCAGACCAGCCTATCACAGCCTGCCTCGCCCGGTCGAAATCGGCTGCATGGTTCATCAATAAATGCTGGATTTAGAGATGACTACAAGAATATGCTACCCTCACGGCAGAGCCTGGCAAGCTACCCGTAGTATTTGATATGACAAATACCAGTAACAATTATAGAACACATTCCCATGACCTGATAGAATGGTTTGAGGCTCTTTATGTTCCTGGAGCAAGCAGGTGCCCTTGGGCTCTACTTGCATGAGACAGGACATATGAAGATGTTACTGGTGCCCGCTCGAGCAAATCGATGATGAATGGGAAGACAGTGATACAGTGATTTCCTAATAGAGAGTAAGGATCACATTTTCCATAAATATCTATGGTCATAGAAGTGTGATGAAGGGCAAATATATTTTCTCCTGTGTCCCAAACTAAACAATCAGGACATAACACTACCTATTGCCAGTTAATATAAGTGAGATACTTGCAGTAGCTTGGAGAGGCAGACAGACAAGCAGAGGCTGTAAGAATACTTCATCTAGCATAAAAAAGGAAAGATAAAGACAATCAGCTTCTATAAAGGCAAGTCCTATTAGAATCAATTTCTTATACAGAGAATAGAGGTTGACAAAACTATTTCTCATTTTGGCAATATACAATTTTGATATCATAAGAAATTAATATTTTCAGCCACAAACTTCTCTGTACCACATTCTTCTCTCAACACAGGGCATCTGAACTGTTACAAGCAGGAATAAGAAAGCAATTACACATTTCATCTTCCTGTGGCAAGACCAAAACCCATACATTTCTTTATGGAACAGGAATAACAAAAGACCCAACCACTTGATAAGCCATTAAAATGTTACTCTTTGAAACTGGAGCTATGTATACCAATATTACCACTATCATTATCACTATCTTCCTGTTCATTATCTATTTGCTAGAGCGGACCCCAGTAATACCTCCATATGTCCTCTCTCATGCTAGTAGAACCCAAAGGCATCTGCTTACTCCAGGAACATAAAGAGCCTCAAACCATTATATTAGGTCATGGGAATGACCTAATATAAATGTTACTGGTATTTGGCATATCAAATACAACACGAGCAGCTTGCCAGGCTTGCCATGCGGGTGGCATACTCTTGTAGTCACCTCTAAAAAAAAGTATTTATTGATGAACCGCACGGCCGCTGTGATAGTCTGGTCTGCTGGGTGGAGTTGTGACGAAAGAAGTCCAGATGTGGAAAACGTTAGCCCCCATGGAGTGGGAGTGTTGTCTGGCTTGTTGTGAGGCTCTGCTGGGGTGGCAGTCCAGGGCTAGAATTCACCATGCCTCCCGGGCGCCTCATGAGCGGCTGGGCACAAGGAGAGCAAGTAGCAGCTCTGCCCCATGTCTGAGAGTCTCTGGTTCAGCATACCTGGGCCGGATTGAAAAAAAAAAAAAACTGCTGCAGGGTGGCTGTTGATGATCCGGGCTGTGATAGTCTGGTCTGCTGGGTAGAGTTGTGAAGAGAAAAGAAGTCCGGATGTGGAAAACGGCAGCCCCCATGGAGTAGGGGTGGGGGTCGTCTGGCTTGTTGTGAGGCTCTGCTGGGGTGGCAGTCCAGAGCTAGAACCCGCCATGCCTCCCGGGCTCCTCATGCCAATATTAAGTCCTGATAATTACTAGTAGTTGTTTGCAATAATTTGAAAAGAGGATGGATTTTTAATTTAGAGGAAGTGTCAGCTTGTCAGAGCCCCACCCAAGAGAGAAGCTGATTTCAAGCCCAGGTATGCAGGTCTCTGCGGCTAAACTCACCAGGCTTCCGTGGATCCGGAGCTGGGGCCTCTTCCCCACCGTGGTCCCTTCTGGAAGGCCTGATGGGCCCGTACAGAACAGCCTCCAGCTCTGTTAGCCATCATCTAGTGGCACAGAAACACAGAAGAGCTGTTGCCAGCTCTCCCCCAGGCACAAGGCTGCTTTATAGCCAGGTGGTTAACCAATTTAATTGGTTAAATTATACCATACTCAAATCATGGTATACTGATGTACCAGGTATCCAATTACATTTCATAAAAATTAATATGTGGTATACAATCACAAGTGTGTGAGCTTGATATGTGATCTGTGGGAACATATCAATAATTTCATATACACTGGGCTCAAATGGCACAATGGGGGAATTAATAATCTCCATTGACTTTCATATAAGAATAAATTCATTGACTGTATTTAGAGAATTAGCTTCAACGAGCAATATATAATAGATTATTCAATAAATGTGTAGGATAAGTTCAAATAAAGGTTGAGAAAAAATTTGAAATAGTATTGTCCATGGGTGCAGTGGTGGTGGGTTGGGGTTGACTTGTAGAAACCCACTACGTTCTAAAAACTCGGAAAGCCTCTCACATAACAACCCAAAAAACAATCATGACTTTATCAATGCCATTCCTACATGTGGGAATTACAATGTGCAATATAATTAGTGCTGGCTAGGGAGCAGGCATGGGGATGGGGTGGGTGGGAAATGAGGGTCTCTGGTGGTGGGGGTCACACTGGAGGTGGGACTGGTGTTGAATGATGAATCTTTCTAACAACTGTATTGTGAAAAACTGTACTTTGTTAATAACTGGTATTTAAATAAAATACCGTTATTAACCATTATTAAATGAAGTTTAAAATTTAAAGGAAGTGTTCTATGATAAACAAAAACAAAACAATTGAATAACTGTCAGAAAGCCTAAAATACTCATGGTTAGAGCAGACATGACTCGGTTTCCTATAAATAAATTTTTTGGAACAATTAAATATTCTCCCGGTACCTGAAGTCCAGTGAATAAATGACTTTTATAGACATATAGGATTTAATTAATATGAAATACGGAAAGTCAAAAAACCTAACAAAACTGATTAAAATTCCCAAATGTTCAATGTTCTACCCATAGAAGAAACTAGCTGGGTACCTATCTTCAGAGGCAAAAATAAAAGGAATTATTTGCATCACACCTGATTTTTAATTGGTTAGTCACCTCACAATTTTAATCATTAGGAAAACATTCGTTTTAAAAAATTATAATAGTATGCACTTAGTGAGAGCTGCTTCTGGCTCTCACTGTGCCCAGCCGCTCATGAGGTGCCCAGGAGGGATGGCAGGTTCTAGCCCTGGCCCTCCACCCCAGCAGAGCCTCACAATAAGCCAGACGACCCCCCACTCCATGAGGACCTCCATTTTCCACATCCGGACTTCCCCCTCGTCAGAACTCCACCCAGCAGACCTGCTTCTCACAGCCCAGCTTGCAGCTGCTTGCGGCCACGCGGTTCATCAATAAATGCTGGATTTTGAGATGACTACAAGAGTATGCTACCCGCATGGCAAAGCCTGGCAAGGTACCAGTGTCGTATTTGATATGCCAGATACCAGTAACAATTATAGACCTCATTCCCATGACCTGATGGAATGGTTTGAGGCACTTTATGTTCCCGGAGCAAGCAGGTGTCCTTGGGCTCTACTTGCATAAGACAGGTCATATGGAGATGTTACTGGTGCCTGCTTGAGCAAATCGATGATGAACGGGAAGACAGTGATACAGACAGTGACAGTGATGCACTTAGTGATGCTGAAAATGCACCGGTGAACATCTAGCACAGTGTCAATGCTTCCATGAAATTTACATTCTAGCAACAGCAATGTGGTGGGAATGGATGGGGTACAGATAATATAGAAATTAACAAAACAGAAAAGGTCTCCTAAGACGAAACAGGGTCATCCCAGTGACTGAGCAAACAAACAAAGGAGAGCATTGAAGGAGATAGGTTAAACTGGATGACTTAGGAAATGATAAAAAATAATTTTATTGAAGTAAGCAAAAATATACTGGAATTTTTTACTATACTTGTCCTTAGCCAAAAGACCGAGAAGCGATATATATGAGATTTTTAACTGAGGAAATAGTTAATAGAATGATTATCTGATTGAGTTTTATAAATTTCATTAGCATTTATAATGGACTGCAGAACTTTCATGAAAATTGTGAATGCTATGGTTTGAAGATGGCAGAATTGATAAAATTTTGTGATGTATTAAATGGAAGTATAGGAGAAAGAGACAAATCATGATTATATAGTTATACTGAATTACAGAAATAATTAAACTGTTATTAACTTAAATAAGAGGAGTATTCAAAGTGTAGATTCTAGAATCTGCATGGGAACTGAGTATTCATATTTCAATAGGGTTAGTGAATACATTGTCGTAAGGTCTGAAAACGTTTCAATAGAGAAACACATATCCAGATATACCATAAGTCATCATTTGAATTGTCACCTATACCTAAGCTATAAGAAGTGAGCATAAGAAAAGAAAAGCTACCACTTATATACATGATGTTAACTTAAAAATGCGTAAAGGAGATGGAGAAAGGAAGACAGTAGAGAGGAGGACAACAAGAAGAAATTCATATGTTAAAATATAAAGAATAATGTATCTACTATGTCAAATAAACATGACATATCAATTTTGATTAGAATTAAGACTTAGTAACACCACTTTATCTGTGATATTTTGTACATAGAGATGGGACAGTAACACAGAATTGTCTCTGGGTAAGTTGAATCATACAGGGAATAATACAGAGGAATGAAATATGTCATAAACTGGGAGTCCAGAAGAAATAAGGAAGATAGTGTACAGTGACATTAATACATAGGCTCATATTGATGTAGGTAGTAACTGCAGAAAACCAACACTAATTTTTGGATATTTTCTATTGTTTCTGTGAACAAGAAGATATACTACTCAAATGAGAGTAAAGGAGACAATATAGTCCAGATTTTAGGAAAGAGAAATGGTATACAAAGGAAACAGAAGAGAAAGTGGGCTACAGAAATAGAATAGGAGGATCATAGATCACACTGAATAAAAACTGGCTTGAGTTAAATATGGTGAATTTGAACTGAGACCATTCAATGTGGCTCAGAGTACCTCCTTCTTTCCCTACATTTCTCCAATATTGGGGTTGGCCTCATAATAACTTGAAAAGTTAATAGCATATTTATAACTAATTATAGAATTCAGTGTTGGGAGGCACTAAAATGAAATAAATAGTGTCATCAAAATAGCATGACAAAATGCAGGTGAGACAAATAATTTGGGGATTGACATTATTTGAAGGAGTGACCTAGAGTGAGGTGAATTTGACATTGTGGCATATCTGTTAAAGGGGGATGCATCTTTTTTATTGTATTGTATCACAGTGAGACCGACAATTGATTGAATTTCAGTCTATAAGAGTCAGGATTAGTAGCATGGGTGATCAATGAAGATTGATATAAACACTACTGTTAGAGTAGAGAAAAGAGAAGTCACACTGATATCAGAATTTACCACACACATAACATAACTGTTGCCTCCTGGGCGCCTCATGAGCAGCTGGGCACAGGGAGAGCAAGTAGCAGCTCTGCCCCATGTCGGAGAGTCTCTGGTTCAGCATACCTGGGCCGGATGGAAAAAAAAACTGCTGCAGGGTGGCTATGGATGATCCGGGCTGTGATAGTCTGGTCTGCTGGGGGGGAGTTGTGATGAGAGGGAAGTCCGGATGAGGAAGATGGCAGCCCCCATGGAGTCGGGGGGGTCGTCTGGCTGGTTGTGAGGCTCTGCTGTGTGGCAGGCCAGGGTTAGAACCCTCCATGCCTCCCAGGCGCCTCACGAGCAGCTGGGCACAGGGAGAGCAAGTAGCAGCTCTGCCCCATGTCTGAGAGTCTCTGGTTCTCATGGCTGGTTCTAGCCCTGGCCTGCCACCCAGCAGAGCCTCACAACCAGCCAGAAGACCCCCACCCCCGACTCCATGGGGCCTGCCATCTTCCACATCCAGCTTCCCTCTCGTCACAACTCCGCCCAGCAGACCAGACTATCACAGCCCGGATCATCCACAGCCACCCTGAAGCAGTTTTTTCCATCCGGCCCAGGTATGCTGAACCAGAGACTCTCAGGCATGGGGCAGAGCTGCTCTTGCTCTCCTGTGCCCAGCTGCTCATGAGGCGCCCGGGAGGCATGGCGGGTTCTAGCCCTGGCCTGCCACCCAGCAGAGCCTCACAACCAGCCAGACGACCCCCCCCCCCCCAACTCCATGGGGGCCGCCATCTTCCACATCCGGACTTCCCTCTTGTCACAACTCCACCCAGCAGACCAGACTATCACAGCCCGGCTCGCACAGTCGCTTAGCGGCCGCGTGGTTCATCAATATATGCTTTATTTAGAGGTGACTACAACAGTATGCCACCTACACAGCAAGCCTGGCAAGCTGCTCGTAATATTTTATATGCCAAATACCAGTAACATTTATATTAGGTCATTCTCGTGACCTAATATAATGGTTTGAGGCTCTTTATGTTCCTGGAGCAAGCGGATGCCTTTGGATTCTACTAGCTTGAATCAGGACATATGGAGATATTACTGGTGCCCGCTCTAGCAAAAAGATGATGAAGGGGAAGATAGTGATAGTGATAGTGATAACATAACTGTTAAGTTTGGAATGTGATCTTAGGAAGAGTGAAAGTGAGCTGGCTAAGGGTTAATTCTTTAAACAATGTAGGGGAATGAATCATCAGGTAACCTAAAGATGACTAGCATGAAAGGGTTAAAGTGTATAGCCGGGGGAATGAGGATCCTAAGATTCCGAGGCACAGATGATTGCAAGAAAAAGAGCCATTAAGGCATCTAGAAGACTCATTCCATCTCCCTTTAGATATCAGAGAGAGGAAAAAGAAAGTGCCAAGAAAGTATGAAAAATAAATGAAGATGATTGGAGAGAGGTAGCGGATAAGAGGAATATTGCTGAAGAAACGCAATGTGCTTCTGAGGTAAAAATGCAAAGGTTTCTGGTCAAAGTTAAAGCTAAAATAGATAATGATTTTGATTTTAATGGAGCTGAAGATCTCTAAGGTCTCTACAAAATTATATTGTAAAATTTTTCAATCTCATACAATTTGAATATCATATCATTCCAAAGTGCAAGAACCTCTAAACCCTTTTAAAGTCCTGGTTCATGAAAGACCCAGAGGAGAGAGTTATTTGATGTGGGAATTAAATCTCAACATGTAGTACTACCTTAGTTTTCAAATTTATTCTACATGACATGTCAAACCATAGAACATGTCCTTATTAATTCTCAGATACATCTGAAAAAATTCTTCATGGTGCATATAGAGTAGGTGATTACACTTATGCTCTGCAACCTGGTATGTAATAAGCAGAAATAGCGCTGACTGGATTTAACTACTAGATGGGGTTTTAACATTTAAAACAGTCACATTACTTTAACTGAACCTCTGAGTATTATTCCATGATTATGATATTGAGATAACAATGTTAAAAAGGGCGGGGGAGAAATAGCACATGGGTTTACTGTACATGTCCTGCATGTAAAGACTCCAGCTCAATGCATTGCACCATGTACTCTCCTAAGCAGGCCTGAGGCCCCTAAGCACTTTGGGAATGGTGTGGCAATGCTGGTCACTCAAGGGACTGAGTGGAGTATTCTCAGCACCTGAACTTCTTTCTCTTAACTGAGAATCAGTGGAAACTCCCCAATTCCCTCAATAGTTAGTATCTGAACATTTCTAAATAACTTTTAATTCATTCTTTTAACATTTTCTATTGTAACTAGAGATGACATACTATGTTATAAATGAAAAGATATTTTTCTTCATTCTCACAGAGAACAGTAGAGTGGAAAGGAAGAGAAATTGCACTATAAAACTGTTATTTGACTCTTGCATTTATGTTTGTGCCCAAATGTGCTGGACCCACAAGAACTTCTCCTTATTTTATATTATAAATATCTGAGCATATCCGAATATCTAAGCATTATAATAAATGCTCAGATATTCGGAGATGAATATAAGGATAAATATGGTAATTTATTAATGGAAAGACAATTTACACAGCATCACATTCCCAGTTCTTTACTTTCATTCTAAGGGCCAGTTTATCCAAGAACATCTGGTGGGTTTACACATCTCCAGAACAGTGCTGGAGAGCCCTGTTTGTGCCCCAAGACCAAGTCAGCACCATCAAACTTTATGCGACAAGGCTATCAACAAGACAATTTAATATTCAGTATTGGAAAAACTGAGAAACTTTTATCCATTGATAAATGGTAAAAACCTAGGGAGAGTGACATGACATGAATAGAAAGGTTGCATTCTGCAGAAAGGAAGGGAATAAACTTATGACATTCTAAGACAGGATTGTTAGAAAAATGTCAAAAGCACTGCCAAAGAGCGAAAATAGTGAATAACAGTTGAGAAAGTCTTGAGTATTTTGAAATAAGGAATGTTGGCCATGAAGAAAATGGGCAATACTTGAGGCTGAACCTGGTAGTTGAGAGTAACACACCCCCTGCCCCGCCCCCACACACAAAGAAGCACACAACTGCCTTATCTAAAGGGAATGGCAGGAATTCAGTTTTGACAATACTTAAAATTAAGAGGCATATATATTGCATACAAAAGGATAGAAAGAAATCATTGAGCCCTATTTTGAATTCTAGAATAATCTACATTTACCTATGACTATATGAGATTTAGGTAAATATCACAATGTAGCTAAAGGATGAATAAACCTTGAATGTGTGTCCAATAAAAGCAGACACACATTGCTAAATGGTCTACTGTAGTATGATCTGATGTAGGAAAATGAAAACATCTGATACTTCTGGTGTCATAAAACAATGAGATTAGGTCATGAAATGTTTTGTACAATGAGCATCGTCTTACAAATACAGACTAACATGTTTTAACTTTATAATAAAATCCAGGAAATCCCTAGTCACTCCCTGAACTCCCATATGGTTTCCAGAGCACTACTAGAAGTCATTCCTGAGTTCATGCCAGGAGTAACTCCTGAGGACCTCCAGATAGGCTCCCTCCAAATAAACAAGAGAGAGAGAATATATAATAATATCCAGAATATCTACTGTAAAATTGTTTGAATTATAATCTTGATTTAGAGTAAATAGGGGCCGGAGTGATAGCACAGCGGGTAGGGCGTTTGCCTTGCATGTGGCCAACTCAGGTTCAATCCCGGCATCCCATATGGTCCCCTGAGCACTGCCAGGAGTAAATCCTGAGTGCAGAGCCAGGAGTAACCCCTGAGCATTGCCAGGTGTGACCCAAAAAGCAAAAAAAGAAAAATAGAGTAAATATCTACCTAGGGATAAGATTAGTCAGTAAAATAGTTCAACATAGTTGTAGGAAAATAAAATACATAATGCCTATTATTAGACATTTTATCCTAAGCAATTTTTCAGAATTTCCCAACTATATATAACATCTCACTATACAAATCATTATTTAAAACCAAACTCAGGAAACTTTATAATCTTATTATATATAATATATAATAAATATACTATTCGGGTAAAGACCCGAAGGTAAAGACCAAAGATGCCTTGGGCTTGGCACGTGTAGGGTCCAATGGAAATGTTACTGCCCTCGAGCAAATCAATGAAGGATCAAGTGGTCAGGATCAATAAATATATAACATAATGTATAATATATATAAAGTCTTGTGTAAGAATATTTAGAAGATCATTGTCGGTGATTTTAATGCTAAGACAGGACTGAGAAGGTCGCCCAAAGAATTATACCTCAAGACCCATGGCCTAGAATGGAACGAACATGGTGAAAGGCTGTCTGAGTTCATCATGTCGAACAATACCATTCATGGTAGCTCACATTTCAGAAGGCCAAATCTAAACATTGGGCATAGGGAGTATCCTGGTCGACAGTTCCACAATGAAATCAATAGTTTTGCCTCACCAATGTTGCTGTTGTCCCAAAATTCCAGACGGGGTTAAACCACCATCTCCTTCATGCCAAATTCTACTTCAAGGAGAGGGGAGAAAGGACTGCAAAAGTTTAAGAAGAGAACTCCCAGAATGACCACCAACTGGGAGCTCTTTGGCACTATTGCAGCAACATGGGAAGATTCTTTCACTGACAACATCGCTGCGGAATATGATCGACTGGTTCAGCACCTTCATGATTGTGCGAAAAATGCTGAGAGAGAGAAAGCCAGAAACAGACACCTATCTTCGGAAACTCTGAAGCACATTTGCCAACATGGCTTGGGGCGAGCCTTAGGCAATCACAAGTTAATGCCCAAACTTGCAAAGCAGTGTAGAGAAGCAATAAAAGGAAGACCTCAAAGATAGAAGAGCAGCAGATCTGGTCAATGTGGCAGAAACCGGGAAAAGGTATTTGCCACACCCGCCTGTCCTTTGCCAACTATAAGACCAACACGACTGCTCTTCGGCATCCTGATGGATCTGTCACATAGTCCAGAAAGGCAATGGAGAAGATCATCCATGACTTCTACTCGAATCTCTTTGATAGCCATGTCCACCTGCCCACAAACCAAATTCTGCAGGATGAATACTTTGTTCCCAACGTTCTCCCTTAAGAAATCCAACATTTTGTCATGAAAATGCGTACAGCACCCAGTCCAGACAAGGTGAGACCCAAACACCTGAAGAATCTGCCGCTAGTACTTGTCAATACAGTGGTTTGACTCTTCACATGCTACCTATCTGGATACAAAGTTTTGTACCAATGGAAAACCAGCAGGACTGTTCTGTTGTACAAGAAGAGTGACATCCATGACATCAGCAACTATCTCCCCATTTGCCTGTTATACGTCGTCTACAAGTTTTTCACTTGAGTCATCCTGAATAGAATTGGCAGAACACTAGACAAAGGGCAAAATGAGATCAAGCTGGGTTCCAAAAGGATTCAGCACAATCAACCTTATCCACACAGCGACCATGTTCATTGAGGTTTCATGAGAGATCAAGATGCTGCTCTGTCTCAAGTTCATTGATTTAAAGAAAGCCTTTGATTCTGTTGATACTGAAGTAGTCATTGAAGCACTAAACAGGAAGTGCAAATTCAATATAACAGGATCCTCTATGAGCTGTATTATGGATTCACTACCAGGATCTAACCATTCTACAAGAAAGTGATCATCAACGTAAAGAGAGGGGTTCTTCAGGGAAATACCTTTTAACAAAAACTCTTTAGTGCCACCCTCAAAAACATCATGCAATGACTGAAATGGGAAGGAATGGGAGTGAAGATAGATGGTCCACAACTGCACCACCTCTGTTTCACTGATGACATTGTTTTAATAACACTAAATATCACCCAAGTGGCGCGAATGCTGGCCGACTTCAACTGTGTGTGTGGAAAGGTTGGTCTGCAGCTGAAATAGAAGACAATGTTCATGAGAAGTGGACTAGTTCCTGATGTTCCATTTGCTCTCCACTGAATGAGCATCTCTGAATGCAACAGTAATGTGTACCTAGTTTGAGAACTCAACATGATGAATGACCTAGCACCTGAACTACACAGGAGGAATAGAACAGTGTGGAGTGTCTTCAAGGCGTAGAGGAAGTCATAAAGTCTATGAAGAACCTAGGGCTCTGGGTAGTTCCTTTTGACTCCACTGTTCTTCCTACACTAACATACTAATCAGAGACCTGCACCCTATGAAAACAGTATGAGAATGCTATTCAGGTATCCCAAAGAGGAATCAAAAGATTTATGCTTGAAGTATTGCACATCACTCAAGTGAAAGAAGAAATCTGGAGTTCCAACCTCTGTCAATAATCAAGAATCAGGGACATTGTCTCATTTGCCATCATGATGAAAACCAGATGGGCCGACACTTAATGCGATTTAGGGATGACTGCTGAACTAGAGCTGTTATCGACTGGATCCCACAGAAATCAAAAGAATCTGGACACCACCTACAAGATGTCAGACTTCTTTGAAAACCTGAATTAACTGTTTGAGGCTCTTTGTGTTTCTCGAGTGAGCAGATGCCATCGGGCTGCACTTGCAAGTCACAGGGATGAATTACATTACTGGCGTCCACTTGAGCAAACTGATAAGTGATAAGTGATAGTTTATTTTGCAGGAATGTGCAAGACCATTGCTATGTGTTTCTCTAGGAGATGAATACTTCATTAGTTAGACTCTTTCTCTCTAACATTACTTTAAGGAATTGCTTGAAAACAGCCAGTTGTGTTGATTTTGGCCATAGAATTGGCAACATTGAGTCATCCTAATGCTCTAGTTTATAAATCCATTATCAACTCTAAGGAAACATTCAACCTTTTGTATGAACAAAGTTTAGAAACCAACAACATTTCAGCTAATTAGATTTTAACTGGAGGTCTTGGTTTCATAATATTTCATATGATAGACAGATGCTTTCTACTGTTGACAGTTGTCTCTTGGGGCAATTAGTCACCAATTGAAGACTTTTAACACTATCATTTCTTTTGCAGCTTTCAGTAAGAACATTTAAACTTGCTATGAGTGCTAATTAATTTGCACTTTCAAAAAAGTCAAAGGATTTCTGAGAAGTAGTAGCTGAGCATAGCCAGCTACAGTACCACATTTTTATTTGATATTCCCTTAATTTTAGCAATATCAACCACACTTCAAGTTGAATGGGATGCAATGAAAATTAGGAACAGTTAGTGTTGTAATGGCAGGATGTTGATTAAATAAGAGTTTGTGGCATGTAACAACTACTAATATAGTTATTAATATTCACATTACTGGGGATACTGACTTTTCCTCTGTCTCCATGAAGATTGTTATCATCTACAACAACTTTTTCTCATACTTTTAATCTGAAATCAAGGCATCATACTTTTATTTTGTCATATGTCAGAATGAAAACTCACAGAAAACACACAATCTGCATGAGGCACATGTGTGATCAAAGTGTAAAATGATTATTAGAATTCCAAACTTCTTTTTCTGATGGGCTTTCTGCTGTCCGGTCTGACTCAGAGAGCTTGAATAGATGTCTTTACTGGTAATAGTGGAGCAATATGCAAATCAACAGAATCTCAAATTATGATAATTTAGGGAACATTTATTTTGGGGGGGCTTGGAGGATTCTTAAAAACAATGCTCAGAAGAATTCGGTACTATTATTGGTGATATCGGCCATCCAGGCTTTCAGTTCAGATGCTTAGGACAGAGAAAATAACATTTTCTGGCCCCAGTGCAGGATCAACCAGAGTCATCCTGCCATTGTTAAGAGTCCTGGAGGATCTCAGGAGCTCATGTGGGAACAGGGATCAAACCCTGGTCAGGTGCAAGCAAGACATGTACTTTATCCCTTGTACTATTGCCCTTGCCCAAGAGAGCTTATATATTTTTAATTATTTTTTTATTTTAAACAATACCATGATTATAATTACTTTCAAAGTTACTTACACCATGTTCACCACCTAACAAATTATTCCAAGGTCCCTTCTCTCCTCTTGTGCAGCTAGCAGTCTACACTCCCATGAAAATCTAAACTAACAGTTCTATTGGCTATATCTCAGTGTTTACATCCACTGGGTATTGTTTACTCCTTTATGATTTTTGTACTTTACACCTGAGTGAGATAATCTGTGTTTTTTTTGTATGACTCACTTCACTTAGCCTAATTTCTTCAATTGTGCTCAAGTTGCAACAAATTGAAAGATTTATTTTTTTCAAAGCTTTCACAATGGTGTTTCATTGTTAAATATATAACAATTTCTTGAGTAATATCTATACCTCACTACTTTTGGGGATCTGTGTACTTTCAGATCTTGATAATTGTAAGTAGTGCTTTGATAAATATAGTTGTGATCAGCCCATTTGGATTAATATCTTGGTGTATTTGGAATAGATTTCCCAGGAGCCAAACTGCATACGAAAAGCTCTGTTCTTAACTTTTTGAAAAGATTCTAAGCTGTTCTTCATAGTGTAAACCAAGCACAGCTCCAGCAGCAGTGAAAGTTTTTTTTTTAACACATCACCAATAGCAATTATTATTTTAGATCATTTAAACTAACTGTGAGGTGATACCTCATTGGGAGATGATACCTCATTGTCATGTTGTTTTCTTGCTTTCCCTGATAATCACTGATGGCGAAAAAAAAACAACACAAATATATATAGATATATAGATATATATATATATATATATATATATATATATATATATATATCTTGGCCATCTTTATGTTGCCTTTGATGAAGTGTATATTCAACTTACCCCATTTTCGATAGTGCTGTGTTGCTATTGCTATGTTGCTTTTGTGTTTTGAGAGTGGTTTACATATAATGATATTAGTCTTTTTTATGAATCTTTTCATACATAACTCATGGTCTATGAATATTTTCTCCCATAGTCAGTGGGGTGTTTGCTTATTGTAGTTTATTGGAGGACAGGTTTAGCTATTCTGGGAGTTTTGTTGTTTTGCCCACTCCCAGCTTAATCTATTTAAGTCAAGGTTCATTCTAATGAGACCTCTCTTCTATGTAAACACTGCTAGAGGGTGTGGCAGTTACAGAAGTCACCTTGATTGAATAACTTCTGACTTATACATCTACTAAGACTTCTATGTTTTCTAGATTGGGCACAGCTCCTCTTTATACCCACTGCACCCAGCGTGGGACATTTAGAATTTATCAGAAGACTACCACCCTGGCTACATTGAGACTATAGGAAGACTATAGGAAGGATCATACTAGTTTGCTCTAAGCAGGCGAGGTGTGACCCTTTCAGTACATGAGAACAAGATACTCAGAATCACCCTGGTGGAGATAATAATAAGAAGCACCTTGTGGGTACCATCTAATTACATGAAGCTCATGAAGTTAAGATGTATTACTTTATATCAGCCCTCTCTCTCTCCAGTGTTTTACATAAGAGATAATCTTGGTAGAAAGGATTAGACCTTGGCATAACCTTTGTTTATACCTGCAATAGGGTGTGGCACTACACTCTGTTTAGAGTTCTTTGTTGACATGACCCTCCCGATTGGATTACTTTGGTGTATATAAGGGGCTGACTTGAGGTCCCTTCACTTTTCACCTTTGCATTTTGGGCCTCTTTATCTTTTGGCTTTTGGCCTTTTTGTTTGGCTTTTTGCTCTTTGGCCTTTTGTTCCATCTTCTGGGTAGGGCTCAGCTAGGGTGAGATCCTCTCTCTTTGGTGGGAGACTTAGGCTCTTTTGTATGGTCTAAGTTCGGACCAAAGCTAAAGTTTGGAGTGCTGTGGAAGAGTTTCTGTACTATTAAAAGCCATTGTTGGAACTGCACCAGACTCGTGAGTTTTCATCTGTTTTCCCGGCATCCTCGAAGGTAGAAGAGAACTTCTGCCCTGACACTGTCGGGGACTCCGGCGAAGTTTCCCCGACAGTAGTTCTCATTTCTTTTTGCAGTGCAAGGGCTTTTCGTGTTGATGCTGTCTCATTTGTTCATTTTGATTTTGTTTACTTTGAGAGTTGATTTTTTACGTGTGGGAGTCAGAGGCTAGGTAAGACAGAAAATGGAACAGTGTGCTAACAATTGTCGAGGGTACTAATACCAACCTAGAACTGAGCATTAAATATAGGCAAAAAGATGCACATGACAAACCTTTAATGTATGTTCTGTAATCCATAGTCTGGAAGGGAAGGAAAAGAGAAAGAGAGAGAAAGGGAAAGAAATAAAGAACCTGCCATGGAGGAGGGCTGGGGGAGGGGGAGGGAACTGGGGACGTTGGTGGTGGGAAATGGGCACTGGTGGAGGGATGGGTGCTGGAACACTGTATGACCGAAACCCAAATATGAACTTTTTAATTGTATATCTTTGTAATTGTATATCTCACAGTGGTATAATACAATACTTTAAAAAAGTTGATTTTTTAAAATAATTTTTTGCTTTGTTTTAGGTACACCAGTATTGTTCAGGGGATCATTTGTTGAAGAGGTTTGAATCTGAGTTTCTCACAGTTACACATTTCAGTCCATTAAGCTATTTTTTTATTCTTCTCTTGAAGATTGATTTTTTTAAAGAGACTATGTACTGAAATTCTAATGGTAGGGAACCAAAATGATATTGCAAAAATTTTTGAGCTATAAATATAAATAGTTACTGAACCTAAATTGCCAAGAACATCAAACAGTAATATTTGTGTCTCTCTGAAAACCTAAAGTAAATCCGTTGATCAAGAAAGGAAACTGTGAGTCTCTTTATATCCTGGATCTGGAGAGATGGCACATCAGGTAAGGTGCATGCCTTTCATTTATTCAATGGGTTCTATAGCACCAATAGAATAGTTCCCTAAATACACCAGCAGTGGCGTGGATATGGGAAAAGGGACACTCATCCATTGTTGGTGGGAATGCCGGCTGGTACAGCCTTTCTGGAAAACAATATGGACATTTCTCCAAAGACTAGAAATTGAACTCCCATTTGACCCAGCCATACCACTCCTGGGAATCTACTCTGGAAACCAAAAATATGCAGCGGAAACACCATCCCTACTTTTATGTTCATAGCAGCATTATTCACAATAGCCAGAATCTGGAAGCAACCAGAGTATCCGAGGAATCGATGACTGGATAAAGAAGCTTTGGTACGTCTACACAATGGAATACTATGCAGCCGTTAGGAAAAAATGAAGTTATAAAATTTGCCTATAAATGGATGGACATGGAGAAGATTATGTTGAGCGAAATTAGCCAGAAGGAGAGAGACAGATACAGAATGACTGCATTTATTTGCATGGCATAAATATATATGTACATATTATGATACCAATATCCAAGGTCAAGTGAAACATATATCAGGTCTTGTCAAAGGTGGAAATTATCACAAACGTGTGGGAGTCAGATGCTAGGTAAGACAGAAAATGGAAAAGTGTGCTAACAATTGTCGAGGGTACTAATGCCAACCTAGAACTGAGCATTAAATAGAAGCAAAAGGATACACATGACAACCCTTCAATGTATGTTCTGTAATCCATAGTCTGGAGGGGAAGGAAAAGAGAAAGAGAAGGGGAAAGAAATAAAGAACCTGCCATGGAGGAGGGCTGGGGGGAAGGAGGAGGGAACCAGGGACGTTGGTGGTGGGAGATGGGCACTAGTGGCGGGATGGGTGCTGGAACACTGTATGACCAAAACCCAAATATGAACTTTTTAATTGTATATCTTTGTAATTGTAAAAATAAAAAAATAAAAAAATAAATACACCAGCAGTGATTTCTAAGCACAAAGCCAGAAGAAAACCCTGTGAAGACCTAGGTGTGACAGAAAGTACAAACAAAGCAAAAAACAAAAAGTGGATCCCCAGTATGTTAAGGTATGTCTAGTATATAAATATTGAATTCTTATTACCTGACTCTGAGCCTTGCAAAAAGTTTTCCACAATTGAATCAGGGACAGGTGAGAGGGGATAGACATTAGTGTCCTCAGGGGACGGATATGGGAACACTGGTTATGGGCCTTGGAATTATATCCATGAGAAAACATTACTAACAGCAAACTGAGAAACATACTATAAAGCAATAAAAGTATTTTTTCAAGTGAGGTTCTTATGTTTTTAGGGTTACAGACTAAAGGAGCATTGGCAAGTGATAGTGCAGTGAAAGGTAAAAGAAGAGATATCCATAGACAAAAATAGATGACTAACATTCAGTGATTCCAAAGTTGCTCAGTTTTATTCAATTTCATTCTTATCAACTTGAGTAATAATTACTTGTACACTTGTCTTCCCATAGTCCATCAATTTGCTCGAGCGGGCACCAGTAATGTCACCATTCATTGGGAATAAGGTCTATTGTTGTTACTGTTTTGGCATATAGAATACACCACGGGTAGGTTGCCAGGCTCTGCTGTGACTCTGGGTTCATCCCCTGAATAATAATCATCATTTTTCTGTTTTACTAAGACTATTACAATACCTAAAATTCTGTCCACTATTTTCCCTCTACTTTCTATTCACATGGAAAAACAATTCTGCAGGGCATTAACAGTTTCACAGAACTCCTGAGAGCAGAATGGGAGCCCGTCACGTGATTCCAAGCCTTTGGCTACAACCTGTCTGCACACCCTAGTTCTTTATCATCTTTCACACATTCTGAGTGTAAAGTTTTTTTTATCTTGCTGCCACAGTCATGTTAACATAAATGAGTCATTTTAAAACTTCCTGTTTTGAGGGGAAAGAGCCTCTTTACAAATTCATAGACTGACACTGGACTATACATTTTAGACTGTAGCCTTGAAACAGTTTCAGCCAAAGAAGAAAAGCATGGCACAGTCCTATTTAAACATCACCCAATGCCATATTCTCCATCACACATTTCCCTACTGATGATCAATAGGTTCCAAAAAGAGGGTATTTCCGGCAGCTGAGATTTAATATTGAAAGAAGAAAGAGAATGCCATGGTTGCTCTAGAAGACAGTCAAGAACTCATCTCTATCAGACATACCCGAGAACCCTATTAAATATATTTCTTTTTATTTATTTGTTTGTGTTTTGAGGGCAGTGATCAGGGGTTACTCCTGGCTCGGTATTCAGGACTCCCCATATGGGATGCTAAGGTTGACCATCTGCAAGGCAAACACCCTATCCCTCCAGCCCCAAAATACATTTCTGAGTTCCTCACAGAATTACCAATTCTCTACCTCTGACTGGAAATTGAAATCTGGATTTTTAACCAAGATCTTTGGTTTACACTAAAGTCCAAAATCTAACTATTCTTCTATCCTCTCTGTACGTTTCTTTAAAGCCTGTGTTCTGAGAAAGCTCACTACAACTAGACTTACCAACCCTTTTAGTATTTTTAGTATATAGACCTTTCTCTTTAAAAAGTCCTTTTCTTTTCACTTCCTGAAAATGTGCTTTTCCCCTACAATTTTCCAAGCTTTAGGTCAAAACAAGGTCACTCTGACAATTTTATAATGAGCATACAAAAGAGCTACATGGATTAAAAAAAAGTATATTATCCAACATGATACTGAAACAGAGGTAAAAAAATGATATTACTGGCTTGTTTCCCTTACCAAAAAGAATTTTATTTTTCTTATTTGACCTTCAAGATTATTCTTAAAAATTCAAGTGGACTTAATCACTTCTTTTAGTTTTCTTTTGCTTCATGATATTTAAAGTTTTTGTTGACTATTTGATTTTAAGATGGCAAAGCCCCAATGATTCTTTTTTCTCTAACTTATTGGATGTTGCTGTGTGTGTGTTTGTGCACGTGTGTGTATGTGTGTGCACGTGTGCATGTGCATATGTTCTCCAAGTAGAGCTCAAGTGGCATGCAGGCCTTTGTTTCAGCCATTCTCAATCAACTGGACTTACGGTTCCATTTCTTGAACTAAGGATACAGGCTGCTGCTCAGGACTTCCAGTCCAGGAATTACCTGGATATCACCAGCACTGCTTAGGGGCCTTGTTGCTTGCACCCCATGACTGTGGTGACCTACATGTAGTCGGGGATCAAACTGAGATTGAAGGCATGCAATATAACCTCTGCACTGATACTCTGGCTTCTGGTGTCCTATATACAGTTTCTGTTCTGTATACCTCAACATAATGCACAGAAATCTAGTAATATGCGTCTCCTTAACTTCTAATCATATTAATCATTTTCTGACTATAGACCTCAGAAGAAGTTGTTTCTAATTCCCACGTTTCCACATCTATACTTTTGCAGCAATAACTTTAACAATATGCCCTTGCCTGCTTCATTTTTTTGAAATCCTAAACTCTCAATGGCAATGGAATTATGATGTGGGACCTTTGGTGCTGGTTATAACACATGATCCCATTCTTATGCTGTAATTATTAACACGGCACATGAGAGAGGTCACTCCTTCATATATGGTCATAGTGACAAGACTATCCAGGAACCAGGAGACTGAACCTTAATTAAGTTCAAGATAAGTATGTTTCACACCTTCTGAGGGCAGATGTTTTTCATTCATACCCTTGTATTCAATCTTTAAAATTGTAATAAGTGTATGTTATTTATAAACTGCCGATTCAATAATACTGTGTCAAAATGGTACAAATTGATTGGAAAATATTTCCCTTCTTTTATTCATGGAGAGGTGGAGAAGTGGAGGTCACACACAGCTGTGCTCAGGAGTTACTCTTGTTTCTGTGCTCAGAATTCATTCCTGTCAGTCTGTTCAGTATAATGTATGCTGTGCTAGAGATTGAACCAGGGTCAGCTACATGCAAATGAATATCTTAATCCCTGTACTATCAGCCCCTACACAATCCTTTCTTTGTATTTTTACTGAGGACCAGCTCAAAAGGTTTTGGATAGAGAAATATTTCAGAAACATGCTTAATGGTTTTGTATATTTTAGTGAAATCTACACTTATGCAATTGACTGGATTCTTAGCAATTTCAACAATAGTGCTCATTATTATCCTAGATAGCACTAAGCATAACTATGACCACCCATTCTTTGGAGTATATTTTTTTGGTTGAAGTGTATATGTTGAATGATAACAGGGTGGAATTCTACTCTGATCCACTTCCTATAATCACGTCTAGTCATTGGCACTGATGGATGCATGAGATTGAGCACATTTCTTCAATTATGCTTTTTGTGCCCTTTCTACAGAAGAGGATAATTAGAGAACATTCCTTGAATACAGGGTTATTTAGCTATAAAAAGTTAGTACTTACTGTGATATTTAAATATGCTTATATCTAAGCACATGAGAGACTCACAGACATGGGGCAGAGCTGCTACTGGCTCTCCCTGTGCCCAGCCACTCACAAGGCACCCGGGAGGGATGGTTGGTTCTAGCCCTGGCCCGCCTCCCCCAGCAGAGCCTCACAACAAGCCAGACAACCCCCACTCCATGAGGGCCACCATTTTCCACATCCTGACTTCCCCCTCATCAGAACTCCATCAGCAGACCAGCCTATCACAGCCTGGCTCACGCAGCCACGCGCGATTCATCAATAAATACTGGATTTAGAGATGACTACAAGAGTATGATACCCTCCACGGCAGAGCCTGGCAAGCTACCCATGTCGATTTGATATGCCAAATACCAGCAACAATTATAGACCTCATTCCTATGACCTGATGGAATGGTTTGAGGCTATTTATGTTCCTGGAGCAAGCAGGTGCCCTTGGGCTCTACTTGCATGAGGCAGGGCATATGGAGATGTTACTGATGTCCGCTCGGAGCAAATCGATGATGAACAGGGAAGACAGTCAGAGTGAGCTAAGCACATAAATAAAAACTATGGAGCTAATTCTTGTTCTGTGACAATTTCTTGAAACAGTCATCCTTGATTTTTTCTAACCATCTGAAACATTATAACATCAATATAATTTCATTTTTTGTATAATTCTATTTCATAGATATGAAATCAATAAAGACATCCAACAAAAGTTTTTAAATATAACAAAAAGAGGCACCATAACAAATAATTTCACACATGTCTAAATAATCCTTAACTACAAACATAAATGACCATAGTTTGAGCACCTGAATTGCTTTCATACACCTGGATCTACCATCTCTGCCCACCCCACAGAAAGACTAAACTTACTCAGATTTTAAGATGTAAACTATCCAATAGATTAGAAATAAACATCCCATAATCTGGCACCTACTTTAGGATATAACTGTATTAACAACATTAAATACTGTCTTTCCCCCCTATAATCTTTTGTATTTCAGATCTCTGAATCAGCAGGAGTAATACACTGTTTAAAAAAATATCTTACAAATTGAATATGCTTTTCTTAAACTTATGACAAAATATATTTTGATCCCATAAAAATATGCAAAATATAGCCAAGGGACATATATATTTTTAGGTAATTAACAGTTAGAATTAGACATAAATAGCACCTCCTCCCCCTTACCAGTTGGTTGATGATTATAACTGGTATTTTCATCCAGGCCCAATTTTTATCATCAGCTTTATAGAAACTAACAGCCCCTTCTGACTTTTTTAGCTGCTATAATTCTCTTAACTTCATATAAGTTTTATAAAAATGAAGTTAAATCCAAAAAAAAATAACAATTGCCAATGTTGCCCCCAGCCCCCTGTAATAATCAAATAGATTGTTTCTGATATTTCATGGTAATTGGAGTTGAGGCTTAAGTAAAAGACTGCATTCACTTTCTATACAAATTCTCCAAAATGCATATATTTTAATAATCCTTACATTGTGAACACACCACTTTGGTAGCACTGATGAAACAGCTTCCTGAGTCTTTAAAAGTTATGATACTATGATAGGTCCATTTAGCTGTACTATATAGGCTGTGATACATTTTCCCACAAGTCAGATAGCTTCCTGAATTTCTTTTCAAAACATTATGATAAATAAATCAATATATTTACCCTAGCTCAAGTGCCACCATTACCTTGGGAGAGAAGACAGCACTCATAGGAATATTTATTTCTTGAAAATTTGCTTTATATGAGGGACTGTTTTAGGTGTTTTATGCATGCTATAATAATTCTGATATATCTTTGTTAACTTGGTCTAACTGTCTCCTTTTATATAAGAGGAAAATGATAATATGAGTGCTTCAGAAGTTCATAAAGCTGACACAAGTCAAAAGTAGAAATCAACCCTGGGTGGGCTTTTTCAATTGAAAAAAAAATTAATGTACGATTCTTACCCATACTAGGTTAGATGGCGAGGAAGAAACAGAGAAAATGGCAAAAATGGCAGCGAAGTGATAAGCATCTCTAGGAATCTGAATCAGGGACCAGAGGCAGAAATTGAAAACTTGAGAAGGCAGAGACACACAAACTTACGTTCACTCACATTTAATACCTCTTGTGAATCGCAGACTATTTTAAACACGATTCATGCTCATTCAGGGAGGGAATTGAACTGACCTCACATTTTATCCCCTGCATTATCAGTAAGGAGAAAAAGGAAGGTATAAGGGAATATACGGATGATAAAGAATCTTTGTATGGGTGTGATCCTGAGTTTGGTCCCCAGTACCACTATTTTTTTTAAATGATTTTATTTAGACTATAATTTATCCCTTTAAACATGAATACAAGTTTGAAATTTCTTTTTTGTTTGGTTTTGGTAGTGCTCAAGGCTACATTGAAAAATATGTGCAATTACAAGGACTGAGGTCAGCACAGAAATTTCACGGTAATTAAATATGTTATACAACAACAATGAAAATATAAAATTAATGTTAATTAAATTTTTAAGGGTTTGAGGCCAGAGAGATATTATAAGGGATAAGGGATTTGCATTGTATAAGTGGGAGATTGAATCCATTAAATCTCCCACAATGAATATAGTCCCCTGAGCTGATCTCTGAGCACTGAGCCAGGAGTAGGTTCTGAACATCTCTGGATGTGGCCCAATCTTGTCATCACTGAAAAATCTAAACAGTTGAAAAGTAGACAAAATATAGTCTTCATTGTATATTTTAAAATGATCCAGAAGTAAAAAAGAATGTCTTTAATATTCCATTTTATTTAAGATTAAGTAGAACACATAAAATGCATAAGTAAAATATGTTTATTTTACCTATTATGACTTTATACAAAACAAAATGAGTTATGAATTATCTAAAGATATCCATAGGGGCCACACCTGGCAAGTCTGTGCTAGAGTTGCTGTGCTAAGTTCAGTCTGGTGGTACCCAGGTGGTCAGATCTACAGTGGTGAAGCTTGTGGGATCGTGCAGTGTCAGGGGGTAAAGACTCAGGGACATAGACATAATGGACATGTGTTCTACCATGTGCTCTTTCCAAGTATTTGTGTATCATGTTTCTACTCCTGAATAGAAATACTTATTTAACACTTTTTAGCAAAGTTACTTAAATTTTAACAGGTAGGCCTACTTGCTTTACAAGAACTTAAATCTTCTCTGTGGTTAACTGAGTTCCTTGTTTTAAGAAAACATTTTTGGTTTGCTTTCTAAATTTTGGGGATCTCAGGAAGTGTTCCAACCAAGGTCAAATATATGCAAAGTACACAACCTATCACTAAACTACAGCCCCCGACTCAGAAAATAAGATCTCCTTATGAATGTTTTTTTAATAATTGTAAATGAGTAGGCTCTTTATATTTTATTTATGAAGATGACCTTGGTTCCAAGAAAACTGAGCAATTATCCCAGCTAAGTTCAAATCAAACTGCCTGAAGCTAGGATACCCGTACAGTGTAACCAGCAGCTACAAGCTCCTGGATTTTCTATTGTAAATGCTCCAAGTAGCAGGCTCTCTTCAAGGCACAGTTCATCGGAAGGGTACACAAATAGGCTCTGTAGATGACAGTCTTACTATGACAACCTCTGGAACCCCTGACAGCCACAGAGTCACTCCCTGTGTTACAAAATGTATCTGCATTTCACATTCAATGTTTTAAATAAGCCCACTTGTATCTTTACCTTAATACAGTGTAAAGTGTGCTAATTGATATAAAAACTATTAAAAACTTTGCCACTATGTCTGCCAAAAAATATGTGAAAACAAAAAAGTGAAATATGTAAAAATGAACGCAATGACATTGTACAGTTGACAAATCTTGGACTTTGGAGTTATAGGAAGCTATATTTGAAAGATAGTGAGATTATTTGGTACCTGAACATCTTAAATTTGTAGCACACTCCACAAATTTAGACAAGGCTTCTAGATAAATGCTAAAAGTAATTTGGAAAGTAATTATAACAAGCACTAGTAATGGGGAAGTGCCAAAAAATTTAATTAAAAGTATTTATAGGTAGAAATTATTGTGGATGACTGGGGCCCAATCCCATCGGCAAAAAAAATCAGTAAACAGTGTAAAAGGTACCTTAGAGTTACTTTAATCCATAAAAGCACAAATATTGACACATGCAGGCAGGTATGCAAATATCTAAAACCTCAACCATTAATAAAGAGCCATTGGGAAGATTTGCCAAGGAATGCAAGTGAATCTTCCTGCAGATTCACGTTTGTGCTCTGCAGATTTTTTCTTTGTATGATTGGGCTGACTCTGTACATTGTTAAGGATATGGAAACACAGACATCCCTCCGGTATAAATTTGATCATATTCACCTAGTAAATTTCTGAAGAGCTACTAAAAAATTTGGAAGAAGGCACCATGATATTATCCTAAGTAACACATAGTCTGTTTGTAGTATATATCAACAGTTTGAGATCATTGAGTGAAATAAAATTAGTATAGTATCACAGTTCTAAGCATTAACCACAATATTATCAAATCATTATGTGATGATGAGCAACATGATTTATTAGGGTTTACGTTTCACATGAAAGACAAAAAAAGTGAAATAAAATGAGGCTAGTGACTTAGCTAGAAACAAATACTAAGTCATGTTCAACTGCTGACTTAGTATCTTCAACATAGCTCTTTCAAAATCCAGAAGACGAAAATCATGAACTTAGAGTGTATCATAATTCTGTTCCATATTCAAATCATATCTAAAATCACTGTGGAATCTTATCATCCACAGGCCTGAACATTGTGCTCTATTTTAAATCTGGGATGATCAAAGTTGACAAATCTTTCAAATTTTGTTCAGATGAAATCCTATGTGAAGGGCAGCTGAATCAGCTTGAAAAAAATCAAATTGGTCCAGTACAGCCAGGCATGCAGACCCTTAATTTTATGATTAAGGAACAGAGATACCTATTTATTGACTCCAAAGCTCATCTGAGAAACTCAAGAGCCCTAGAAATTAATTATACTATCCATAATGATAGCAGGAGACTGGACCTACCCACAGCTACCTGAGGGTGAGAAGCAGAGTGGAATTGGGCATCCTGACCCCCGGATGTCATTTTCCCCAGTACTCGGGGCCCAGTGCACATAATTAGTCCTGACAAAGTACTCTCGTGAAGGGAGGATTCATAAATCTCCTTGGTGAGCTTTCTTAACACAAATCATTCTTGGGTAGAATTGCTCCAGCAGGATTTAGGGAAGGGAACAGTACCTTCCTCAATATTACTGTGAAGATGGATTATTCCAAAAGGAAGTGTGCTGTCTTAGACATATATTATAGGATATAGCCTTTGATACAAAGTTTGATATAAAAGCCAAACACCAAAGAACAACCAGAATAGGGGGAGGCGAGACATTGTATACAAAACTTGCAGAACTTGGGGATAAAATGAATAATCAATGTAAAAATCAGGTAAAGAGAGATCATTATTATATCTTAAGAATTATCAATGTTAATGCTATAATCAAGAAATGCTAATATTTTAGTTACCACACTATAATCTTAGATTTTAATATTCATAGTTTTTGACATTACACTCTTTAACTCAAAAATTATATAATGCAATATTTTTTTATGTGATACCAGGGATCAAAAGCATGTCTTAAATGTGTTTTCTGCTGATAAGCACCCTTATCTATGTGTGCTTTTCAATGTGTGTATGTGTTCTAAAAGTATTAGGAGATTGAATTACACAGATAGATGTCATGCAGGTTGTGTAAAACTCTGCATCAATTTTATTTACTTTGGACAACAACTTCATCTATAGTTCAGTAAAGAACATTTACATGAAATGTTTTGTCAAAAGGAGGGCAAACACTTTAGTGTCAGCCAGAGGTCATCAAGATTCAATGATCTCTTTTTGTTCATCTATTGACCCCCTTCAGATTTCTCACTAGTCTCGCTCAGTGCTTTGAGGACTATGCAGTGGCCGAAATCAAATCTGTGACTATTGCATGTGTACTAGTACTGGAGCTAGTGGCCCACCCTTAATTCTTTCTGTGAATTCTCGGTTATAAGATTGGAAAGGGATCTGTCAATGGTGCTCTTTGAAATACTCACTCTATAGACTCACATAATTGCTAATTAATAATTTATTTTCAATTCTGTCATACAGACTGGATTATTTAGAAAATGACCATCTTAGAATAAAAGAGATAGTAAAAGCAGATAAGGTTGCTTAATTTGCATGTAGCTGACCAGGTTCAATCCCTCAATACCCCAGAAGGTTCCCTGAGCACAAAGCCAGGAGTAAGCCCTAAGAGCATCTGGTTGTTGCCTAAAATTAAATGAAAAAATAAATTAAATTATTTCATTCACAATTTCCTACAAAATAATAGGTATTAAATACAGACTAATATGATAATATAGTTCTTTCTTTTTTTTGGGAGGGGTCTCCTTCAAAATGCTCAAGAGACCCGGGAGTAATTTGTAGTGATTCTCAGTTGACTTATTTGCTGTTCAAAGGCTCAAAGATATACTGCTGCATAACTCGATAGTTTCAGGGGAAATTCCAGGTCACTTCAGAGGTGCTCACAGGCCCATGGCATCATAGCTGTGATGCTCAGGAGACACAATGTCAAGAATCAAACCAGACATGGTTGCATGCGATCATGCCCCCTATCTTATCACTGTATCACTGTCTTCCAGTTCTTCATGGATTTGCTTGAGCGGGCACCAGTAACATCTCCATATGTCCTGTCTTATGCAAGTAGAGCCCAAGGGCACCTGATTGCTCCAGGACCATAAAGAGCCTCAAACCATTCCATTAGGTCATGGGAATGAGATCTATAATTGTTACTGGTATCTGGCATATCAAATACGACACGGTAGCTTGCCAGTTTCTGCTGTGTGGGTAGCATACTCTTGTAGCCATCTCTAAATCCAGCATTTATTGATGAACCGC